>PVKN010015858.1:0-18238 GCA_004027915.1 Capromys pilorides
TAAGTTTCTTATTTTCACATAGGCCAATTTGAGACATCAAAATTATCACAGCTGCATAACTAAAGTAACACTTGTGACTGTCCTTCTCTACCTCTGTCTACCCAACAGTGAGCAGGACAAGGGCAGGCAAACAAAAGGCACAGAACTATTATTTTCTGTTTTGGGTGGTTTTTTAAATGTTTCATGCTCTCCCTCCCCTCATCAAATGGTATTCTCCTAAACTCCTAGACCTGCGGGATCTCTTTACAGTTCAGTTTCTACAAAATAAGGAAGGAATAGAAAACAGTAGCCCAGTCTTAAAAGTAGGCTGGATTTTTTTTTTTCTTTTTTCTTTTTTCTTTTTTTTGTGGTACCAGGGATCAAACTCAGGACCTTGGGCTTTGCCAGCCAAGTGCTTATTGCAGTGAGCTATCCTCTTGGCCCCTAGCCCAGCCTAAAGTAAAAATGCATAGTCATCTAAATAATACTTTAATAGTTTTTGCTAACCGATACTATTTTCTGCTACACAATTAGGCGTATACTCAAAATTTTAGGTGGAGTGGGAAAATCAGCAGACTATTTGTCATCTTTAAGCTCCAAAGCCTATGCTCAGGACTCTGGAAACCCAATGTAGGACCATCTGTTGCAACATTCAGTTCCAATACACCTATCTTGTCTCTCTCGTCCATGATTACATTGTTCTCTCACCTCCCAGTAAAGCAACTCATCTCAATTATTTCCACTATTTCATGCCTTTCCTCACAGAAACCTAGTTCATATTTTGTCTGACATTTAGTTACTTTTCTTAATATTCTTTCTACCACTCATACCAGATAGGAGGAAACATTATCGTATACCTTCTATATTATTTCTATCATGAAATGTTGCACTTTTATCAATAGAAGGCATATTCCAATGTATGTAGACATTGCTGAACATGAAGGGCAATGCTGCTTATATCACTATTTCATAAAAAAACATCATTTGTCACTAATTTGTTATTGACACAATAAAAGTGGATCCTTACTTTGCCTGATGGTTTTGGATGCATTAAAAAATTCAAGATCCTCTTTATCAGTTCACTATTTACACCCGATCTCTCCAAATCAAGAACTTCACATATGCTCTTCAACATGGCATTTCTAAACCTGAAAACAGAAAATAGGAAAAATCAAGGATTTATAAACATTCCCCTGACAAGCACATTTATAAACATTCCCCTGAGTTCAATCCCTGGTACCACTAAAAATAAATAAATTTAAAATAAATAAATAAATAAATAAAAAATAAAAAATTTAAGCATTCCCTACAATATAAAGACAACAGCCAGAAACAGCTTGTTTTCTAAACCTCATTTATTTATTTATTTGTGTTCTGGCCAGCTCAGCCTGCCCTGGGAGTGGGGCTGGCGCAGCATGTGGTGCCAGGAATCAAACCGCAGTCCCTGTGACTGCCCAAGCTTGCCCAAGCAGGTGCTCTAGACCACTGAGCTATCTCACCGGCCCAACAGCTTGTTTTCTGAGAACCTTAAATCTTAGCTAATGTACAACCAGATACAATTATTAGGAAAGTGAAAATAGGCCTTCCAATTACGTTTTAAGGTAGTATAAGACTAATAGGCTTCAAGTAAACTCGCTAGAAAATTATGTAAAAAGTTTGCATTACTACAAAACTCAGATCCTGCTAATTTTTCTGGCTAGTGATAAATATTACTTTCTCCTCAGCATTCTGACTATCACGTTTCTGAAGAACTAGGTAATCATTTTATTACTTAAATTCTTCTGAAGAACTAGTCATTTTAATCACTTAAATCCTTAAACTACAGGCACTTAAAAACTCTAAGAGTTACGACTGTTCTTGAGTTCTGATGATGTGCAAACAGCCTAAACGGTTCTAAAAAGGAACAGAAGGCAGATGGGATAGAAGAGGGAAAGCTGTCACATGTTCCTTTTAGACCATTTGAATTTTGGACTGTGAATGATCAACTTGTGCACGTCACGACTCTATGAAACAAAAATTTCTTTAAGAATGTTCAATAATCCTGATGGTCATTTGTTGGATATTAGTGAATATCCCAAGTTAGTACCAAACAAAGTCCATTCTTGGCACTTAATATAAAAACAAAAACTAGCACTCTATCAAAAAAGAACATTTAAAAAAAAAACAAACATGGAATTTACAAGCATAACTTACTTTTTCAACATTTCTTCCTTCTTTTTATATTGTATGCTTCCTTTTTCAAATGGAAAGCCACTGAACTGACCAACATTCTTCTTTAATGAAGATACCTGAAATATTTCTCTTATTAATGCTACTTAACTAATAATGTACAAAAGGAAAATTTTCATTTTATGTATTTGGCACAGGGTCTCACTATGCAGCCTGAACTCACAGTGATCCTCCTGTTTTCAGCCTCCCCAGTGCTGGGATTTATAGTCGTGTGTCACCATGCCTGGACAGTTGCTGGCTCAACCATGTCCCAGGAGCCAGGGTGGCCTGTGGTACAGGACCATGGATCAAACCCTGGTCCCTGTGCTTGCCAAAGCAGGCACTTAGTCCGCTGAGCTATCTCACCAGCCCTTTACAGAAGGAAAATTTAAAGCTAACATCTTTGTGTCCAAGTCACAATACCGATTTATTCAATGTTTGTTTTTCAAAATTGAAAAATATTACTGTCTTAGTAATATTACTAACATATTAAAATATTACTAACATCATAAAAATCCTACCAGCTTAATGTTATAAAAATAAAGAGTTTGAATTTGAGTCAATTCCTATCTGGGAGTTTTTACAACTTATTTCACAGTATCAGGAGACATTACTAGTTGAGACTTGTAGAATTTGGTTAGTGAGGACTAAATGAGATTACAATACATGAAATTATACAAATTCTAACATCAAACTTATTTGCTCCCCCAAAGTAAAGCAGTTTCTTTAATTATATGAAATACTGTTACACATAAAACATAATTAAAAAATCATCCTTTGTTAAAGAACTACCACCTACTTTTATCAGGCTTTTGCTCAAAATGATACACAATTACACTGAATCATTTATCCTGAATGGCCAGAGTACTCCCCAAATAAATTTCTTCTAATACACTTAAACATAAAAATATCACTTTGGATTTCACAATTTGAAATAAAAAGCTGGCACTACAGAGCCCTAGACATTATAGCTCTCACTGCTAATATCATTTACATAATCTGTGATGTCTTAAAAAGTCTGGTTTGTATAGTATAGAAATTGAATCCTATCTTTTTTGGGTTGTATAGTAAAGGGGACTGAACCATGAGGTTTCCATACACTGGGTAAGCTCTGTACCACTGAGCTACACCACCACCCCTCACTGAACCAGGGTTTCAGCCTCCGAGGCTGGCCTTTATGGATTCTCCTATTTCAGCCTCCTCCTGTGCAGCTGGGATTATAGGCTTGTGCTACTATGCCTGACTTATTAAATCTACTACAGAACTAAAATTTTAGCTCTATTGTGAAGTACTTTAATACATAAACATGTCAGTAAACTAAAAGAAAAAGTCTTACTGTGCCAGGTCTGTTGTAAAGCAGTTTGTGTAAATTTCTTAGTTCATCTGTTTTTTTCTTACTTAGAAAGAAATGTATCCTTTCAATTTCACAAAGTTTCTGTCCTTTTCCTAGAAAAAACACATTTAAATACTTACTGCTTATACATTTATGAAATTAATTTTATAAGAATGTTTCTAGTGTAATTCGTAAAGAATAAAAAATTATAGCGTAATTTACCTATCTCTGCTTTAATAGGGAAAACTAAAATTACAACAAAAACTTACTACCATCTTCCAGGCACTAAACATACTAAACATTGCTAATCATCATTTTCCTCATATTCGGACACTTTTACCACAAAATGGAAGAAACATAGAACATGCTTTACCTTGTGCAATCGTAAATGGTTCTCTTTGTAAGGAAGAGACTTGCATTGTCAGCCTCTCTACTTTCTTCTTCTCCCTCTTGCCTTCCACAATGAGACTCTTTTCTAGAAATTAAATATTTCTTAAAGAAAAAACTGAAGAACATTGATTCCACTGGGCTTCTTCAACAAAAAGCCACAGACAATATTAACACTATTAGGCAAACACAAAGGAAAGAAAACCCCCAAACAGTCTCTAAGCATAGTTGTCAGAAGCACGTGAAAGTATTTAGCATAACATCTCACTTCCCCAGCAAACTCATGGGACTCACTTAAAAAGCAAAACAAAACAAAACAAAAAATAAAATCAGAAAACACACTTTTCTGCTTAGGCAGAGTACAGCAGCCAGGGTTCAATCTCCAGTGTGCTGTGCCAGTCCTGCCCTCGGGGTACACTGAGCCGTGAATTGAGACTGGGCATGGTAGTGCAAGCCTGTAATCCCAGCACTTTCGGAGGCTATAAACAGGAGAATCTGCATAGTGATCTGCATACTGAGACCTTGTAAACCCTGTCCTAAATATAAAAACAAAAACAAACAAACAAACAAAACACACACACAAAATAAAAACACTTTGGTCCAACCCAAGTATTTTATTTGTAAATAATCATCCAGGCTCTAAGTTTGTTTTATTTCCCAGATATTTATAAAGTTCAGTGTGATAATTCAACACAAATACATATAACAGTACCGATTGAAAAAAAAGAATTAATTTTCCCATCTCATTTGTTTTGGCAACTTTTGAATTCCTTTATTCAACAAACAAATACATTCTTTCCTGAGCTAGGGAATGTACTGAGCTTTCTGCATGAGAGGCAAGTGCTCTACCACAGAGGCATACTTCCAAGTAAATTACAGACCTGCTGCATTGGAGACTACTAGAACTGGTATCTTTTATCCACTATCAGCTAAAAAATTCTACAAATTCATAATGATGAAAAATCATTCTGAAAGTTAAAATTCTGTTTAGTCCAAACTGTTGAAAACAAAAGTGACTCACAAAATAAATGTATATTTTATAAAGTCCAAGACATTAGTTTATCTAAAACTATTTACCACTGGGCACGATATGGAGTGCCTATCCCAGCACCTGGGAAGCCGAGGCACCTTAAAATATTTTAAAACACCTTAAAATATAAATAAAGTTTTGTGTGCCAAGGAAAGATCAGGAAAAAGGGAATGAAAAAATGGCAATGACTCTGAAAGACAGATGAGAGGGATATAAGGGTTTCAATACAAAGAATGAGTCAGGAGAAAGGGGTGCCAGCAAGTATATACTGACGCTGGTGTACATATCACCAATTAGCATCTTCCCTGTGGTGAGCTAAACTATTTGCTTTCTTCTAAGTATCACCCCTAACTCAACCAGAAAATTTTTCTAAGATTCAGATTAACACACATCTGGCAGCCACTTGAACATCCCACAGGTACCTACACTCAACACATTTAAAACAGAAGTTACAATCATTTCCAAACTTGATCACCACTGCAAATTTTTTAGAAAACACCAATATTAGGTGTGGTGATGCATGCCTACAATCCCAACACTTGGGAGGCAGAGGTGGGAAGATTGCTCCAAATCTGAAGCCAGCCTGAACTGCATAGTGAGACCCTTGTCTCAAAAAAAAAAAAAAAGAGAAAGAAAAGGCAAACAATAATACCATCCTCTGAGATGTCAAGGTCAAAAAAGTTGGAATCATCTTTCCACTAACTTTTTTTCCTTCTCTTTCTTCCAAATCATCATCAATTTGGACTAATATGATTTCTTTACTTCTCGTGCTTTGCTTCCAAAATGCCTCTCTACTAATATTCAGGACTACAAAAGAATAAAAACTTTCACGACACTAGTTGTCCCATTAATATCTCAAAAGAGAGAGAGAAAAAAAAACGAGTGTAATGATTCAGACAACTACAAAACCTAAGTATAACCACCACCACCCCCCACTTTTTTTTTTTTTTTTTGCAGTACCGGGAATAGGGCTCAGGAACTTGTGCTTGCAAGGAGCTCATTCCACTGAGCTATCTCCCCAGTTCCTTAGATACACTTTTCATAATGTTTTTTTTTTAAGTCTTGACAAAGGATGGAGTTGTGGCCCAGTGTTGGTCACTACAGAGTATGCACAAGGCCCCAGTTTTGATCATGAGTACTGGGATGTGAGGGTGGTACATGTGTGCTAAAAATCAAAATTCACAATTTATTTAGTCAAAATTCACAATTTGTCTAGAACAAATCAAAGACTCTCCAAGCATCAGTCACTTACAGTGCATCCACATAAATCATGCAATTTTTTTCCTGACCAAAAAAATTCTCAATCTTTGTGATTATCTCAACCCAGCCCCTGAAAGATTTAAAGATAAAATAAATAACCCTTGGAGAAAAAAATGAAAGTGTCCTGGCTAGGAATGAAATACAGCCAGTTATAATATTACAAATAAATATTCATAATAAGCAATAATTCCTACTGAAGTTTTCAGTTAAACGCAATGCTCCACTCAAATATAGAAATAAATAGTTCCTTATTAGGGGACATGCTATTTCAAGCAAAAGACCAAGCCTGTAATCAATCTTAGCCAACATAGTACTTAGAGAGCTGACCGACTTAAAGTTAAAATGACAATGTAAGCCTGGGATTGGACAGAAAAAGTCAACCTCTTCCTAATTCGTCTGAACTGTGTGGGCCATATACAAAATAAATCAATGTCATCAAAGAAAGCTAAGAGCTGTGGCACTATGGATTTATAAATTGTTGAAGCATCTCTGGAGGCTGACGTAACTCAAAAGGGCACTGGGGCTCACACCCTTAGGTAAATTACACAGGCCCACTCCCGGTTTGTTTTACAGCTCCAGGCCATCAACAGTTAACACCACCCTACTGCGAGGCAAATTCAGATCAAAACCGAGACAGCTGTGGGCTCGTAACTTTCTTTCGTAGTTCCCTTCTTTCGTTTTTAACTTTCTCAGCAACAACTTTCTCCAGTGATTTTTCCTCATCAAAGAAACTCTCCTGTGAGAAAGGACCTCGGCTGAAGCTTGGCAAATACAACAAAACCTTACAATAACTTCACAAGGCAAATACCTGCATAATAAAATCAGCAAAAACATTTATTTGGCAGCCTGGAACCTGCGCGCGCGAACACACACACCACTTAAAGAACAGATGAGACTTACAAACTTCCTGTCAAATGATGAAACGTTAGGAACGCGTTAAGCGAGGTGGGAAGTAGATACATTCCCAAATCGTATCAAGGCTAACAGGTATCTTTTAAAAATCAGGATAAACAAAGCCGATTCTCTGCCATTGTTCAACATAACAAAAGATTCCGCAAACATTCCAACCAAAACAAGCACTGCAATTTAATGCCTGTAGGCGCCAAAAAGTTAAAAAGCTGCTTCCTTAAAAAAAAAAACACACGCCAGCCCCAAAGAGCCCCCTCCCCGGCCCGCGGCGCGCCCCCCGCCCACCTTTCTCTTCCTCGTCGTCCTCGTCCTCGTCGTCCTCCTCTTCCTCCTCACTGTCCTCTCGCGGGTCGGGCACGTCGGGCTCCTTCTCAGACGCGGGCTGGGCCGGGGCTCCCTCTACCTCGGCGGCAGGGGCCGAGGAGGCCATGCTGGGGACCTGCGTGCAAGACGAGGCGGCCGAGTCACCTCCGACCCCGCTGGCGTCGCGAGGTCCCCCCGCAAGTTGCCTCTGTCCACGCGGGACGGAGCCCGGGGGCAGCTCCTGCCCGCTGTGCGCGAGGCGCGAGGCCCGAGGCGCGAACCGCGCCGCCCTCCCCGCCCGCCGCCGCCCGGCCTGCACCGCCTCCGGCCCGCCCGGGGCCTCCGGGGCCCGCGTCCCCTCCCCCGCGCCAGGCCACTGTCCAAATGGCCGCGTCCCTCCCCCGCCGGGCACCGCGGGGGCAGCCGGGCCTTCTGCGCTCGCGGACGCGGCCCTCACCTCCCAGTCGCCGTGGCCTCGGCGCGAGCGAGCTCAAGGGGGCCGCAGGAGGCGGCGGATGCCGACGCCGGGAAGAAGGCGCGCGGGCCGCTGTCTGGCGTGACGCTCGCGCCGCGCGCTCGGCTCCACGGAAGCAACAAGATTTCAAAATGGCGGTTCGGGAAGGAGAGCGGGAATGCGGCGGCCAATCAGGGCTGCGAGCTGGGAGTTGGCGGGCTCGGGGCGGGGCGGGCGGGGCGAGGCCGGGGTCTCCCGGAGCGGGCGGGCGGCGGGGCGCGCGCTCAGGGCGGGGGCGGGGGCGCGCGCGCGTGGCCGGGGTCGGCGCGGGGAGGCGCGCGCTAGCGGGCGGCGGGACTCGGGGCGGCCTGCGTGAGTGTCGTGTCCGCGGGCCGTGCCCGGAAAGACGCCGCGCGGTGCTGTCCGGAGTGAGGCGGCGCGGCGACGTGCCGAGGAAGTTCTCCGGTTCCCAGAAGGCGCAGTGGCGGCCGTCCGCGGAGGCGGCGTGGTTGGTGTCGGGGCGGTTTCGCGGCCGCGCAGAGGTCCTCTGCGGGGCACTTGCGCGGGGCTCTGCGGAGCCGAGAGGAAGCCCCGCCGTGGGCAGGGGTCGCCCCGCAGCGGAGCCGCGCTGGACCTGCGCGCTGCGAATGCCGGAGAGACCCCTGTGTGGCTCTGAGACCCCCAGCCCCGGCTGCCTGTCTGTGTCTCTTTGTTCTAAGGTTTAAAGTCTACACTTCAAAAACTCAGTCAATGCACTTTCCCCGTCTCAAACACTCCCTTGTTCTCTCCTGAGTCCTCAACCACCGGAAAGAAACAGGACCCGTTACGTGTGTCCGAATGGATTCCAGGTTGCAGGACAAAAATGAGAGGTTTCCTTCGGAGCCTCCTTTCTTTTTGCTTTTCTGTCCGAGACAAATAACACCTCTCATGGACACGCTCAAGTGTTGTACTGTTTCCGGCTCTGCTGAGCGCCCTGCACACTCTGCTCTTCGCTTGCAGTGCAGTACACCCTGCCCCTGGTCTCCTCTGGCCACATTGCCACTCCCAGTTCACCCCTCCACCCCCCACACACACCCATAGTCGCGCAACAACCTAGATGGTGTTTTAAAGAACTACCAATTTGGGATCTCGCTTAAAACCGGCATTTGCTCCCATCATTGTTGGAATAAAATCCAAAATGCCTATCAGGATGTATAAATTCCTGTAATAATCTGACTGCTGACAGCCTTCCTCCTTCCCTCCCTCCCTCCATCCCTCCCTCCCTCCCTCTGGTACAGGGCTCAGACTCATAGTGATCCTCCTGTCTCAACCTCCCCAACACAGGAATTACAGATGTGCGCCACTACTCTTGCTGTCAGGAAGGCACCGGATGCCCGGAGTTCCAGAGCTTGTAGGGCATGCGAAGCCGGGCCCTTACACTTGCCAGGAAGATGCTTAGACCACCAAGCTATCTCCCTAATTGCTGCACTAATTTTCTGTCCGTACTGCTTTTCATTTTGAATCTTCAAATCGCTTTCATTTTGTTGTCACTGTTTGTACATCATTCTTTTTCAGAGTTCATTCAAATGAATGTCACTAGAAGCTAGAGCAGGACCACATGCCTGCCACCTTGAAGGTTCCATCTAGATTAGGGTGGATGGGATTTTATTTTGTATATTTGATGGTTAAAATCCTTAAGATGATGCTGCTTGAAAAGAGACTTTGAGAAACTTAAAGAGCAATGGCAAGAAGCCAGGTGTGGCTGCACACATCTGTAATCCCAGCAGTTGGTAGGCTCAGGCGGGAGGATCTCTTCAAGTTTGAGACCAGCCTGGGCTACAAAGTGAGGTCAAGGCCAGAGTGAACTGCAAAGTGAGAACCTGTCTTAAAAAGGAAAAAGCAATGGAAAGAGACGAAGTATAATCTAAGGAATTCTCTGTGGTATCCCATGTGCGTCATGAGAGCAGGAAGTCAGCCATGACTTTGGGGTTTTGATTCTACAGTTGTTAAGAACAGTGCAGATGGGGGCTGGGGAGAGAGCTCCGTGGCACCCGTGCCTGCCTGGCAAGTGCAAGGTCGTGAGTTTGAACCCCAGTGCCACAAGCAAACAAGCAAGCAAACAAACAACAGAGTAGATGAAGGAGGTTACGTGAGGGGTGGGCAGGGCAGTTTTTCTGGGAGGGGTATGGGAGATTGGAATCAATTGTTTTAGACACGTTAGGTTTGATGTTGTGTGTATCACACTGGAAAAATTGGAATAAGTAATTGAGTATGAGAGTCTAGCATTCAGGGAAAGCTGTAGCTCAAGGTACGAGTTTAGTAGCATGGAGACAGCATTTAAAGCCCTGGTATTCACGAGATCACTAACACTGAATAAAGGTAGTGGTGAGCATGGTTCAAGATTGAAGCCCTGATTGCTCCAGTGTTTAGAAGGTCAGAGGGGAAAAGCGGCCAGTGAAAGAGATGAGAAGGAGCAACAGTGGCTGGTGAAGCGGGGGGAGAATCAGGTGGAAGCTGTGTCCCCAAAAGCCCAGAGAAGAGCTAACCTTTGGGCCAGACACTGCTAACGGATCAGGTGAGATGTGGGAATAGACCATGGATCAGACCACATTGCGTTATCCATGACACCACAGAGCTATTTCTCTAGGTGTGTGTTTAGAGAGGGGATGAAGATGAAAGTGCCAAGAGTGGGAGTATAGGGCCAGGGAGATAGCTGAGCAGCACACGCGCCTGCCAGGCAAGTGCAAGGCTCTGAGTTCCATCCCTGGTACCAAAAAAAAAAAAAAAAAAGTGCGGTTAGAGAGAGAGGTAGGCAAGAAATAGATTCACATATTCTTTCCAGAAATGTTGCTGTACAAAGGAGCAGAGATGGAGCAGTAACTCAGAGTTTGTTTTCAAGGTGATCTCATATATTTCTATGATGAGAATTAATCAGGAAAAAAATTAATGATGGAAGAGAGAGAGGAGAGAACTGAAGCTAATCTATAGTAGGTAAGTCAGGCTGGTTATAAGCAGGTACTAAAACAGATTTGGGGGTACCAAGTGTTGCCTAGTGTGTCAAGACCTGTAAAAGGGGAGAGAAGCAAGACTGGGCAGAGGAGGCAACCAAACTTCAGCCAACCCTGGGGGGAAGGCTGGGGTGAATCTTACTCTTCAGAGCAGCCGGATGTCTGACCTTGGAGTTCCTCCGTCTTTCCCTGTGGATGGCCCCAGAAGGGCACCGCCGCAGGTGAGATGACTACAGCCCTGGCACATCCTGCAGAAGCTGGCAGATGGCATCTGCCGACCACAGGACAGCAGCTGGGGAGCAGAGCTTTCCTGGAGAAGGGACGTGGGTGGCACATGCCCGAGTCTGCCATAATGGAAGAGAAGAGATGGTATCTAGTGCACAGGTGAAACCTGGCCTTCAGTAGGACAGTGGGCAGCTTCTGTGTGATTAAAGATTGTGCTTTTATTTTATTTTTTCTTTTTATGTATTTGGTACATGGTCCCACTATGCAGCTTGGACTTGTAGCGAACCTCCTGTTTCAGCCTCCCCAGCCCTGGGATTACAGGTGTGAGCCACCATGCCCGGTCTTGGTGTCCAGCTCAGTGCACCTAGGGGAGGGGCTGGCACAGTATGTGGTGTGGAGGATCAAACTCAGGTTCCTGCACTTACCTAATCCGCCGAACTATCTCACTGGCCCAAGTTTTTTGCTTTTAGAGCAAAATACCTGAGACAAAGTAATTGATAAAGAGCAGAGTGTGTTTAGCTGTAGAGGCTGAGAAATCCAAAAAAGGAGGCAGTACTTAAGGAAGGCCTTATGCTCTGTTGTAACATAGCAGGAGCATCACATGGAGTGACAGAGCAAGTGTGTGAGATCAAGTCTCTTTATAAAGCCACCACTGTAATGCTAACTTTGAGACCCTGCTCTCATAACTTCATCTAATTGCCTCCCTTAGGCCCCAGCTCCAAGTGCCATCAACCTATGAATTAATTAGGGGATTAAGTTTAAAACTCATGAAATTTGAGACACATTCAAAACAACAGTAACAGGGAAGACAGGAGAGATACATGTACAGACTCAGAGTGAAGTGGAATGAAGGTCTTAGAAGTTCTCATGACTCCAAGGCTCCCTGAGTGAAATCAGGGACCAAAACCACTGACGGCAACTGAGCGTGGGAAAGGCTGCTGGCAGTTTAGGTAAGGAAAATATGCACTAGTTCTGGAGAAGAAAGGGAGGCGAATGCATAAGACAGGACGGAAGGATTGCCTGGCTCCTGCAAGGACTCACTGGAGGGGACAGTGGCAGCACTGTATTCAGAGATGGTGAAGAGGGAAAGGGGAAGAAGTTGAGCTGTCGGAAGTTTGCTGGGCAAGCGAGGAAGAAAGGAGAAGAGCGTGGTGGGTTGAAGTTGCTCAAGCGATTGATGACAGGGTGCTCAATAAGGAGGGAAGCGAGGACAGGAGAAGTAAGATGAGCAGAACGGGGGAGAGATTATGTCCTCTTTTACATTTATCACTACCTGAAATTATTGTCTGTCTTCCTCACTAAGATGTGAGTTCTTGGAGGCTGCAGACTATCTCTGTTACTGTATTCTTAGAGCCAAAGGCAATTCCTAACCCGTAGTAGGTAGCCAGTAAATATTTGCCTATTGGTTGAACATAAACCAAAGTAAATTCTTCTTATAAAGATTAGATTTTTTAAAAAACAAAGTGATGAAGGGCTGGCGGTATAGCTCAGCGGATTAAGCCCTTGCTTAGGGAAGTGCAGGGGCCAGGGTTCAGTTCCTGGCCCCACCTGCTGCACCAGCCCTGCTCTCCAGCTCACGCTGAGCTGCGAGATGGAGTCCAGGTGTGGTGGTGCACCTGTAATCCCAGCACTTGGGAGGCAAGAAACAGGAGGATCACTATGAGTCTGAACTGTATAGTGAGACCCTATAGGAAAAAAAAGTGAGCAGGTGTTTTATAATAGATTCTTTTGTATTTAGTACAGGGTCTACAGGGTCTCACTACACAGATTGGACTCCAGTGATCCTCCTGTCTTCAGTCTCCCAAGTGCTAGGATTACAGGTGTGCACCACCACACCCAATGTCAGTTACCATCTCAGTGTGCCACAGGGACAGGGCCGGCACAGCATGCTGGGGATCAAGGGTCCCCGCACCTCCCTAAGCTGGCACTTTAGTCTGCTGAACTATCTGGCTGCCCTCCCCCCCCCCTCTTTTTTTTTTCTTTGAGACAGTCTCAATGTGCTGTTCAGGCTGGTCTTGAACTTACTATGTAGCCTAGGCTGGACTCAAACTTGTGGCACTCCTCCTGCCTCAGCCTCCCAAGTGCTGGGCTACAGGCATGCACCACACCCTACCAGGCTGTTTCAGTGTCCTCATAAAGCTCTCCAGTCTGTTCTGGCATTTCTCCAGGACTGCTGTCCATGCTCCTTACTCACTGCTTTAGGCTCCTTTGGTCCTGATGACCTTCCTGCTCACACGCATCCCGTCTGTCACGTTCTCAGTGGTTGACAAGGGCAGGCAGAGAGCTCAGCCTTACTACTCTTCTCTAGGTCTGCTCAGGAGTCAGAAGCCAGATGGTCACAGCAATGGGCCTGGCTGATGCAGGGCACATAGTGACAAGGATCACTGTTTTTGCTAAAAAAAAAAAAAAAAAAAAAAAGCCAAGAATTGCTGTGTGGCATAATTGTCATGAACAGAGGATACACCTGAAAATTTCTCTTAGTTTTATTTAAGCATTATTAAAAACTTGGTTCCTAACATTTCTCTCATACTGTCTTTAAGAATTTTTTGATAAGTTTTATACCCATTGCATGCTCCTACTGGTCTTTCTTATACACTTCTCTGGCTCTTGTATACACATACATATCTTTCCCAGACGGTACCTGGCATGGACAGGGGCCATGTTCATACTCTTATTACTCACTCCCAGTACTTGGCACAGTGCTTGACACATAGTAAATACTTGTAAAATATTTACTTGAAATGCACCCCAGTTGAGTTCTCAGACAGTGGCACGAGCCTCTTGTCTGGGTGCTATTTAAAGGCCATCCAATGATACGGCCTCAGTAAGTTAACGTGGTTTAGATAAGCCGACGACCACATTCTTGTCTAGACCTAGTCATACAAATATGGTGACACACTTAGTTCTAGAAACAAGACATCATACTCTATTTTAGTAGAAGGATTTAGCCAAAGTACACAGTTTAGTGACCTGAGAGTATCTAAATGCAACAATATCCAGTGGTTTGATAATAAACAGCACATTCCAGCTTTACAGTGGCCAGAAGGGAGTGCAAGATGAGCAGTTAGATGAAGTTGAGAAATGGTAGGAAGATGCGGAAGACAAAGAATGAGTGGTGGCCAGGCTTTTGCTCCTGATGACTAGTTTTTTCTCTAAATTTAAAGAAGTGTTATTTATAATACATTTCCTTAATATACTTTATGAAGTGTTCAATGAATGAAGCCATACAAATGTAGAAGCATAGGGGGCCAGCTAAATAGCTCAGTGGATTAAAGCTCCTGCAAGCAGGTTTAAGGGCCAGGGGTTCAATCCCCAGGCCTGTCCCCTCTCCCCACCCCCCCGCACGGTGAGATGGCAGTGGAGACTGGACGTGGTGGCACACGCCTGCAATCCCAGCTCTTGGGAAGCTGTAAACAGGTGGATCACTGAGTCCATTCTAGTGGTGAGACCCTGAACACTCTGTAGACCCTTCCTTAAAATACAAAAAAAAAAAAAAAAAAAAAAAAAAAAAAAAAAAAAAAAGAAAAGAAAAAAGAAAGAAAGAAAGGGAGAAGCATGGAGTTTTGATATTTTCGGTTTGCTGAGAAATAAGACCATCTGTTTAGTGGAACCTGGCGGAAAGTCTTTAGGTCCTCGCAGAGCTTTTCAGCTTGTGCGCAGGCATCAATGCGAAGGTTACACTTACTGTCACCACTGTTGACCAAGTTATAACAGAGTAACAGAGTAAGAGAAATGTTTTCTGTTAGGAGTTGGCATCATAGCCTCCACAGTCACAGGACTCTCCAAATGAGGTGTTACCTTAGCAAGGAAATATATCCAACTCTAAGATAGTCCCATAAATCTGTGTGTGTGTGTGTGTGTGTGTGTGTGTGTGTGTGTGTGTTTGTGTATATGTGCAGGGTCTCACTATGCAGCTGAACCTTGTAGTGATCCTCCTGTTTTCAGCCTCCCCAGCGCTGGGATTACTGGCGTGTGCCACCATGCTTGGTTTCGGTTGCAGGCTCAGTGTGCCCGGGGTGCGGGGCCGGCATGGTATATGATGCCAGGCATTGAACCCTGGCCCCTGAACTCACCTAAGCGGGTGTGTAGTCTGCTGAGCTATTTCACTGACTGTAACAAATCTTATTTTGAATCTAGACTTTTATAAAGAAAATATTTCTTTGATGTAATTTATTCTTTACTTAAGGGAACTAGAGATGGTTGGAGTGAGTACCTATTCCAGGCAAGGGTTAGTTAAAAAAAAAACTGAATTTACAGTAAACAGTTTTTTTTTAATGAAGAAAACATTAAAGATGAAGCTACTTCTTACTATTTTTTGAGGACATTTGTTCGGTCTCTCTTCTATTTCTGTTAGCTTTTTGTCCCTCTGATAGATACCTGAGATGATAAACTTATAAAGTAGAAGGGCTTATTTTGGCTTACCCTTTTATAGTTTTCAGTCCATGACGAATTAGTCCTGTTGCTTTTGGGCTCCTGGTGAAGTAGCATAGCTTGGTAGATGCACACAGCTGAGCAACACCACTTACCGGATGATCCAGAATGGGGAGAGTGAGGAGGAGACCAGGGTTCCATAGTCCCCTGCAAAGGCGTAACCCCAGTGACCTGAAGACCTCTCTCTAGACTCAGATCCTCAAGGTTCTCCCCGCTACTCACTGCATCAAGGTGTGAAAACCTTGTAACATGTGGGCCTTCGGGAGACAGTCACTAACCATAGAGTGCAGTGGTTTTGAAGCAGGTCGTTTGCTTCGGGAATAGCTAGTAACACCTGAAGACTGGATATTCAACGTGGGGAGGGAGTGTGCTGTTGGCACCTGTTTAGCCAGTTCTCCTGTAATATTACTTAGTTTCTATGTAGCATTTGACAGTTTATCATCTTTAAAACAAAAGCCTTCTCTCTCTCTTTGATTTCTATGATGTTGCTTTTTCTTGGTTCTCTTCCTTGGTTAGCTCCCTTGTGTCTAGTAGCCATGGAAATGTTGCTCATCAGCAATATGACGGCTTAGTTTTTTCCTTAATCCTGATTGCAATCGTATCCTATCTGTGATATCTGTGAACTGTAGATTAATAGAGACCATATCTATATATTTAGTAACTGACTTTCTCTTTGAGTATCATATTGGTATCAAGTGCCTATGGGGAACCTTTACTCAACATCTCATCCGTATTTAAAATCCAACATTTTTTAACAAACCCTTTTAACAGATCTCTCATTTTTTAACTGTCATTTAATTTCACTGTTATCTGCTTTATTGTTCACATTTGACTATTTGAAACCATCTTTAGGCTTTGTTTTCAACCCCTTACATCAAGTATTCTGGATTCAAAACCTCTAACCCACCTATTTTTTTCTTTCAGGCCATGTGAGCTCTCAGCTATTAAAATAACCTTAATGGTCTCTCTCCCAGAAGTCTCATCCTTTATTTTACAAAAACAAAACAAAAAAACCCTTGTTCACCAACCATTAAACAAGGCATAATCTTACAAATCTCACACATTAGCTAGTCCATCTGGCAAACTGATGAACCTATTAAGACTTTAAACATTGTGTTCACAGTGAGATTATCCTTCATGTCTCAGATGGCTGGAAATCCTTCTTTCCTCCCATGAATTGCATGTTTTCTTAGTACTTTGTTCATATCTTTATTGTGATACACATGGAATTGTATTGTAGTTACTTAATTACTGTCATCCACCTAAAAGGCCCTTTCTGAAGAGAAATTCTTTCTCTCAATCTCCTAAAATACCTTTCTGTTGCAGTGAACTTTCCCTCCCTATAAGTGAATTAACTTAAAAAGAAAAGAGATTTATTTTGGCTCATAGAATTGGAAGTTTCAGTCCAGGGCAGTTGGTCAATTGCTTTTACACCTGCGGTAGAATAGCATAACCTGATGTGCGCATGCCGCAGATTGCTTACCTCACAGAGAGTAGACCCTGAGTTCCCAGCATCTGCTTTAGGAGCATGTTCCCAATGACCTAACTTCCTTCCACTAGACCTTTCTAAAGGTTCAACTCCCTCCCCTCTGTAGATCTACAGTTTGGTGACCAAGAAATTAGTACCTGGGCTTTTTGGAGACACCTATTCAAAGCATAGTACCTTGAATTCTCATTCTGCATTCAATAACTTGATCTGTACCATTAGATAAAGAGTTTTTGTAAATATTCTTTTTGTTTTTTTTTTTTTTTCTTTTTAAATCAGTGAGTCAAGTTTGTCCTTTCCTTGAGAATTTAAAATTCAGGAGAGAAATTTTGATTCCACTTGGTAATCAGATCTGGAACATATGAAATTAGAAATTACAGGGCCAACAAGATAGCTCAGCAAACCAAGTACCTGCTTAGGCACGTACAGGGACCAGGTGTCAGTCCCTGGCACCACATGCCATACAGTCTCTGCCCTTTGGGCATGCTGAGTGATCACTCAGTCTAGGTATGGTGGTGCACACCTGTAATCCCAGGGCTGCAGAGGCTGAAAACAGGAGGGTCACTATGAGTCTGAGCTGTGTAGTGAGACCCTGTACTAAACACATAAAAAAAGAAAAGTGCTGAGACATGCTTTCTGCCATTTTAACTGGAGCAACGTGTGATCAATACTCATGATAGTTAATTAACTTGATTGTATTAAGAGATGTATAAAGAGGTGATTGGATGATGGGTTGCTAACCTTATCAACAGATGAACCTATCAGTGAATAAGCTCACAGTAAATGCCCTTTTGCAAGGTGGGGGCTTTGGAGGACAAGATCATTTTGAAGAGTCTAGCTTTTCTTAAGTTCTTTCCCTTCCTTGGTACTTCCTGGCTGTCATGAGGTGAGCAGCTATCCTCCTCTGTGCCCTTTGCCATGTTGTTTCTTTGGCCTGGACTGAAATCTCTGACGCAATGAACCAAAACATATCTTTCTATTTATTTATTTACTTATATTTTAGGGAAGGGTCTACAGGGTGCTCAGGGTCTCACTACTAAGTTGGCCTCGTAGTGATCTGCCTGTTTACAGCCTCCCAAGAGCTGGGATTACAGGTGCACACCTCCACACCCAGTCTCAATTGCTGTCTCAGGGTGCCAGGGGCTTGGGGTTGGCATGAAGGCCAGAGGATAGAATCCCTGGCCCCTGTGCCTGCTTGCAGGTGTTTTAATCTGCTGAACTATTTGGCTTGCCCTTACAAATCTTT
>PVKN010015859.1:0-10180 GCA_004027915.1 Capromys pilorides
TTAGTTCACAGATATCAACATAGAGTTAGTCAGGGTAAGAATTCTACCCATTAACTGCTATTTTTTAAAACCTGATGGAAATTCTTAGGAGTATTGCCTAGCCATCTTGTATATACACACATTTGTGGTTTTTCCCCCATGAAAAGAAACGGAACTTAAGGAGTAAGCAACAAAGAGACAGAAAAGAACACGGTCTTCTGACCAGGGCTGCATTTTAGCATTTGAAGTGGAAGCACTTCTCCCTAAATTTCATTGATGAATTTCAGATGTCCTCTCCTTTATGTCAGCCTAGATCTCAGCTTGGCTCATGTTGGGAATTCCTAGGGTTCAGGGACTGATAGTGCCTCACTTTGCAAATGCCCACATGTCACAGCCTCCTATGGAGTCACGTGGGGTCTGATCCCCTGGACCTCCACCTCTGTGTGCATTTTTTTTTTTAAATTTTATTTATTTATTTATTTGTTTGCTTGTTGTGTTTGTTTGTTTATTTATTTATTTTGTGGCTGGCTCAGCCTGCCCTGGTGGTGGCGCTGGCGCAGCATGTGGTGCCGGGGATCGAACCGCAGTCCCTGCAGTTGCCTGAGCCCTCCTAAGCAGGCGCTTTAGACCACTGAACCATCTCGCCGGCCCCTCTGTGTGCATTTTGTGCATATCCTACCAGAGCAGTTGCTTCTCTCCTATTTCTGGGAGGTTGTAAGCCCAGGAAGTCAAGGCTTGTGAGCATGGTTTATCTGGAACATTCTCCTACTTCAGTTCTTGCTCCAATTTCTCCTAGCTCTGGCCCAGGTAGGGGAAAAAAAGTTCCACAACCAATCAGAAATATAAAACTAGTTGTTTGAGTCAGAGACTCATCTGTTATCTTATTCAGGTATCTCATGTTGGGCTACAATCAGCATGTTTGTCTTAAACAGTAGGACCCATCTGTGTAAGGAGGGTGAGAGATGATCCCTTCCTGGAATGGCCCTTGACTAAAGCAATGGGCTCAGTAGCAGATTTTTAGGGAGACTAGCTGTGCATCTAGAACATTATTCAACAAATGACTGACTAAGCACTGCCACACCCAAAGGAGAAAACAATTCTCTGAATGCTTGCCCAAAATACTTGGACAGGTGACAAAAGTAGTTAAAATAGAATTCTTATTTAAATAGCTTCCTCTGGCCAGGTGCTATGGCACATGCCAGTAATCCCAGATATTCAGGAGGGGGAGGCAGGAGAACTACGAGTTCTGAAACTTGGACAACATAGCAATATTTGTCTGTAAATAAAGTTATAAAAAACACAAAGTAGTCTCATTTCTATTTTGACCACATGTCATGTCTGAAGATAAAATTATGCGTTGTAGTAATGAGAGCCTAAATTAAAAGCTCATGAGAAAGATTTTAATAGAAACTGGAAATTTCTGTAACTTTTACCCAGTATAGATATTCTAGGAAATGTAAATGAGGCATCACCTACAGGATCTGGAACGAAAACATTCTCAAGGACATCAGCAACAGGTGTAGCCAAGTGTGATTTGATCCTGACTATAGGTTCCTCACTATTTTCTAAGATAACTACCTTGACTTCTGGGCCCAACATGCAAGCATGGATGTTTACTAAACATTTTGATGCTATGACAAGTGTTTTCAATATTTAGATGAATGTGGTGAAAAACCTATAGGTCTGTATCAGTCAGGAGATCCCTGGGCTGGAGTCCAAACAAAAATTCTGCATTTCAGTGTGTTTACAAGATACACTGTGAGGGTCTTGTGATGTCTATGTGGTTAAGTACAGGGGCTCACACATGGCACAGTTTCATAAACTTGAGCCTTACAAAAAAGAAATCGTAAGAAAACGTGTTGTTATTCCCAGGTAATAGATAAATACCTGAAGATGTGGAAGTTTTTTGTTTGCTTGCTTGTTTGTTTGTTTTGTCTTTTTGAGACAGGTCTTGCTATGCAGTTCAGGGTGGCCTTGAGCTCACTTTTGTAGTCTATGCTGGTCTCGAACTTGCACTGATCCTCCTGTCTGGATCCTCCTGTCTCAGCCTCCCAAGTGCTGGGATTACAGGCACATACTGTCATGCCCGGTAAGGTGGAAGTTTTTTATTTTTTATTTTTTTTATTTTATTTTATTTTATTTTTTTTGTACCAGGAATCGAACTCAAGACCTTGCACTTGCCACACAGGCACTTGTGCCTCTGAGCCAAATCCCTGGCCCTGGAAGTTTTTTAAATGTTGAGTTAATACAGGAAAACTAGTTGTCTGAAATTACCTAATTATGTGTTTGCCCTGAAATCATGGTCCAGGACTGTAGACTCTCCATTCACTGAACTGTCTTTTTGCCACCTCCCAAGTGGGCTGTAAGGATCTTCACAGGCTGGCAGGGGCTGAAGAGAAAAACAGCCCTGCCTGCTGTCCCTGCTGTCACACCCTTTGTCCAGAGTCTTGGGAGTCAGAGTCCAGGAGGGTTGTAAGATTTGATTTGAGAAAGCAGCTGGATTCTGCTAACTCTTTAAATAAGAAATCTATTTAAAAGATTGGTCCTCTAGACCAATGACATTATTAATTTTGGGTGAAATGAAGAATTTTAGTGTTGTAACGATTGAGGATCTTTCAGATATTTACGTACACAGGTAAGGAAGAGGGGGAAGGAAGTGCTTTGTGAAATGGGCAGGAACAACAGGGAACAAAACAAGAAAATAAACAGCATTTACTGCTTTCCAGATATTGCGTGAGTATTGCAGATCACCACATCATTTATACTTTCAAAATACACATTAGCTCTCTAAAATAGTTGATGTTAATCATCACTAAATGGGTAATACTAGCAAAGCTCTCATAAGAGTAAACGTTAACTCAATAAATATTAACTAACATTAGCAACAACAGCAACTACTACTAAAGATAGTAGTCATGATTACACTGGGTGATTGTTTCTGAGGGACATTCTATTATAGGCCCCTGGCACTGGACATAAGTGGTACAAGGGCTTTAGGATGCTGTGTTGATCTTCATAGTGCTTATAGATTCATAGAGAGACAAACATGTGGACTTCTAACTCCTGGCTTGAGAGAGATAGAAGGAGAGAGTGGCACCTGGTGGGCAAGACCCCATTGAGTGGGTCTCTTCCCAAGCCCAGGTGCAACAGTATCACAGTGGTGGTTTGAAATCAGCCATAGTGGGAATGTTTATACTGTAGGAATGGTCAACACCACAGATAAGGGTTCATTTTTCCCCTACAAGTCTCTTTGTTGACATTGACTGTTACTGTTCAGAGGTGAGAAAATGCTTGAACTTGTCCTTGTAGGTGGAGACCTGTTGCTCAGGTATTTGGGATACTTCCATTCAGGCACTCCACCCTCTTTGCCATTTTTCTACCCCTCTGGGAACTGCTTTGCACCTATCCCTGTCTCTGAAGGAGAAAATAAACAGCAGGAGCCCATCTCTCCAGTACCCAGTGCTCCCTTCTCTGTGCCAGCCAAGTCCAGGCTAACATGTACATCTCTCATCATACATGCTGGCATCAAATCAAGTGAATAAAAGAAGTAATGGACTGTCCTGAAGTCTGATTTTTAAAAAGCCAACACAAGTGCAACATAACAGGCAGGAGATTTCTCTCTATCCTGGACATTTTCCTCTTCAACTTAAGTTATCAAAATTACTAAAATTAAAGTTGCTTTTCAAGGCAACTGTATGTATTGCTTTGTAATAAAAGAAAAGGAGTAGGGGTCCACACTGTCAATTTAATTTTCTTTCCTTCTGTAATTATATAAGTTGCCTTTAAAATGATTACTGAACAGTTAAGAAGTTATGGAAAGGCATTTATTATTAAAATAAGACACTAGCTTTTTGTAATTACATGTAGTCTTATATAGAAACATAAGGATACCATAGTTATATCCATGAAATGTTTATTAGATATCCTCTGACTAAGGATTTTGAGCCAGCTGGAATGGCCAGCGAGATCACTAAAATGTCCTCAGCAACTCCCTATATTTGACTTTGGCACCTTTTTAAAAGTCAAAAGAGGTATTTGCAAGGAACCATAAAAAGTCATTACATAAGCAGAACAATTGCAGCTCCTCAGCATCTGGGGAAGGCAACACATCTGTCTTCTGTCTATTTCTTCCCTAAATGTCTCCCTGAATCAACTTTTATGGGGCTGGGGGAGGCAGCAGGGTGTTGTAAATATCCCATTCTACTTGAATCCGAGCAAGTTAACAATGCCCCATGACTATAAACACAAGATGCTGCATTCAGGGGAAAGGTGTGTACAAGGAAGCAGAGGGCTTTGTGACAGTGGCTTCGGCGTGGGCCACAGGCCAGCTAATCACATTACCATGAGAGCCAAGAGGTGGCCTCAGACAGTAAAGCAAAGAGAAGAGGGAAGCAAGACTAATCTCAATGAAAGGAAATCTCTGATGGATGCTGCCTGTACACAGCTGCTTGAAATCCCCGTTTTTCCAGGAAGGCATCACCTGGGCAGCTTCAGGGTCCTGGGGCTTTTTCACGGTTTCACACAGTCCCCCCAAATGCTGGAGCCACTGAATGCAAACAGACTTGCTTTTACAAAACAAAGACGATCTAGGATCGTCACTCCTCCCCCACCGAGGGCCTCCTGCAGAAGCTGTTTTTCTTTGCTTTGATACTTTCAGCGAACCAGTCCCTAACTCTCCCAAAGCGATTTATTCCCCCAAGGATCTCAACAAAAGTCTAGCTTTGAGGGGCCAAGGAGTTAGCTCAGTGGAATAAGTGCTTACCTGGCAAGTGCAAGGCCCTGAGTTCAATCCCTGGTACTGCAAAAAAAAGAAAAAAAAAAAAAGTCCAGCTTTTAGTGTCTTCCACAACTTTAAGGGAGGAACTAGAATTAAATCTGAGGGAATTCACTAGGTGGGCAGTCTCAAAAGAGTGGTTCAAGAATTGTTGGGGGTCAGGGCATCCCAATAGTTCTCCCCTTTCTAACTCCACATGTATTTCATCCTCAACAACTTAGTCCTACAAACTGAAAGTGATGTGAAAACCCAGCTGTTGAAGAGATTGACAAAGTAGAAAGCAAAAATAATGAAGAGATTTGCAAAACTCAAAAGCAATCCTACTGCTTGCCATTTTGTTGTTTTGGAAAACGTTTTTAAAATAAAATGCATGTGTGAACATATAAAAGATTTATTAGTATTTTAAAGTGAATTAATAAAAATAATTTTTAAATTCTTCCATTTCATTTCTTTTTTTTTTTTTTTTTTTTTTTTTTTTTTTTTTTTTTTTTTTTTTTTTGCTGGACCGGGGTTCGAACTCACGACCTTGCACTTGCCAGGCAGGCACTTGTGCCACCACGGAGCTCTCTCCCCAGCCCCTCGTTTCTAATATGGCAAATACAAGCAGATAGAACCAAAACAAAAATTCTTTGGAGTCCTCATTGACTTTTTTACAGTGACAAGATGCTAAGAACACAGTATTTCAGAATAGCTTCATTAGGAAGACAGGAGAACATCCCACTGTAAACAGTATTAACTGCTCTAGACCAGTGGTGGCAAACCTATGACAAACGCGCCACAGTGTGTGTGCAGAGCCTTCTCCGTTGGCATGGCCTCAAGTTCCAGCATCACCCGGCAGCAGCATCAGATAACAGACCACAAAAGCTGCCAAATGCAAACTTGAACCTTTCAGTGAAAAGCTGTTTGTATCACTAAAAGCTTAGTTGCTGTGTTTTTCTTTTAAGACAAAAGATGTTAATGTATGAGGCTCTTTTCTAAACTAAATTTCAGTACTCAGGTTTAATGGCAGTGCTGGCACTTTGGGATAACTAGGTGGGCTGGGGCTGCAGTTCTGCGGGTGCTGTGTCTCTAAAAGGCTCACCATCGCTGCTCCAGACCTTAAGTTTGAAGGCCAGGGGCTGTCTTGCACCTTTGGACAATGTAAGGGCTTTCCCCACACTGCTCATTCAGCCTTTCCAAGGCTACAGTTTTAGTCTTTGATCAAAGACGCGCTACGTGCGAAGAATGAACTGTAGAAATCCACTGAGTCTGGGAAAAAGTCGAACCGGCAAACTAAGTCATTCACCTCAGAGATAGGCCCCTTTTCTGCTATGGCTACCTCCTACCAGCCTGCACCTCTCCTGAGCACCTCCTTGCCCCCCACAGTCACTAATCTGTTCTCCATACCTAGAATTTGGTCAGTTTAGGAAAGTTATGTGAGCACAATTCTATGCATGGAGCCTTTTGGGGTTAGCTTCTTTCACTCAGTGTAACTCACTGGGACTCACCCAAGCCATTGCATGTGCCAGTAGCTTGTTCTTTTTTATTGCCAAGTAGCATTGCATGGTACAGAAGGACCAGTCTCAAAAGAATAAGATATGTTAAGTACATGTCCTTACTCCTTAAGACGAATGTAAATGCCATATACTGCAAAGATATACTAATAAATGTATTTTGTATTAGTTTTTATTTTAAAGAGTAAAAATAGCAGTAACAAAGATAGGAAAACAGCAACAAGCAAGAGTACAGATAGTAATAAATGTATTTTTAAAAGGGAAGAAGCACCATATTTTCACATGCTCACCCACTATAGGGCAACTACGTGAGGCGCAGTTCCCTGTCATGAACAAGGGAGCCACTGCAGACATTCACTTGATGGTTTTGATGTGAACGTATGTCTGTAAATGTCCAGGAGTGTGGCTGCTAGGTCATAAGGCGCTTGCAAGTTTAACTGTTAGAGGAAACTACCAGGGTGTTTTCTGCAGTGGCTCCACATCTTGCATTTCCACTAGCAAAACACAAGTAACCCAGTTTTCCTGCCTCCTTGTGAATACTTGGTATTGTCACTGACAATGTTTAAAATTCTATTTTAGGTAATTTTTCTTTTCTGGGACTGGGGTTCAAACTCACGACCTTGCACTTGCCAGGCAGGCATTTGTGCCTCAGAGATATCTCCCCAGCCCTATTTTAGGTAATTTTTGTACAAGGTCTGAGAATCGGGTTGAGGTTCTTTTTCTTTCCCTGGTGATGCCCAATTGAGCTAATACTGCTTACCTTTTGAACTGTGGTGCTAAGAATCAAGCCTTAGTACCTGCTAGGGTGGTGCTCAACCCCTGAGCTACATCCTTCAACTCAAACACCCTCATTTTAATTAAAAAAAATAAGGATCCTTCCTTCATATGGCTCTGTACTTTTTTCAAAATCCTATTGAGAATATTTGAAAGTTCTCCATTTTGTTTCACTAATCTACGTTTCTGTTCCTCTACCAGTAACACAGTCCCCTTGTGCCTTGTGTTGATCATGTCCGGACAGCTGACTGCAGCTGCAAATAATTTCTATTTTCCCCTATGAACACTGGAGCTTTATTTGAATACTTCTGGGTACAACCCTCAGCAACAGAGTTTCTAAATAATGTATAGGTATGTATTCTTTTTCTCACCAGCATTGCCTTTGTAATGTTCATCTGTGTTACTGGCTGTAGCCACAGTTTACCCATCTGCACTGTCATGTGATTAGCCAAGACATCAGTATTCCACAATGGATGCATCCATGTAGCTACTAATGGACATTTGCACTGTTTCCACTATTTGGCTGGTGTGAACAATCCTGTTAATGCACGCTTTTGTATTTGTGTTCAGATGTACATGTGCACACATTTCCATGAGATCTATTTCAAGAACTGGATTTCTGGGTCATACCACCTGTATCTTTGCTTTTAGTCAACATAGAGCTTTTTTTTTTTTTCTTTCTTCTAACTTTTATCTATTAATATTTAACAGGGAATACATATGGCCTATATTGAATTCAAAAGCAATCAAATCACATGTATCTGTTTCTCTTCTGCCCTAATCCCAGAAACCCAGTTGTAACGTATCATCCCTTCCCCATCTCTTACATTTTCAAAAGGCGTGGGGAAGTGTTAACTCCTGATAAGCAAAGCTTCAGCCTTCCAGTCCCAGACTGTGAACTGATCAGAGGGTTTCAAGCTGTGGGATTGAGTGCAAGATTTAGAACTGAAAAAAGTTCACTTAAGTCCATAGTACAGAAAGGATAATGTGAGATATCTGTTCTCTACAACCTATAACACCAACCTCCAAATGAACGAAAGCAAAAAAAAAAAAACCCTTGTTACATACATACATAGAAAAAAACTTTGTAAAACAATGTTCATGCTATCTTAATTATTTTGTCCTTTGAAATACTTAATAAATTTCAAGAATTAACAGAAGAAAATGCTAAATAAGATGCTAAGTTATCAGCTATAGAATACAAAATTTAGGGCCGGGGAGATGGCTCAGTGTTCTAGAGCCCCTGCTTGGGCAAGCTTGGGCAGCCACAGGGACCGCGGTTCGATCCCTGGCACCACATGCTGCGCCAGCCCCACCCCCAGGGCAGTCTGAGCCAGCCAGAACACAAATAAATAAATAAATAAATGAGGTTTAAAAAAATAAAAATAAAATAAACTTTAAAAAAAAAATTAAATCCAGTTTGTCAGGAACTTATCTGGCTTATAAATCTGGGCATGCCTAAATTGGACTATGAAAGGATGTAATTCAGTTCCAGGTAAATATTTAATGGAGAAAATGATTGGTAGATTCCTGTGGCCCTTGCCAGGTTAGTGTTTAGAAGCTACTACAAGTATTTTTTTTTTTTCTGCTCCACCCTTTCTGACAGCAAAGGTTCTCATGCAACGCATTCCCTCCTTGCTCCGTCGGCTATAAGAAGCCTTATGTTGATCTATATTTGAAGAGCTTAAGAACTTGAACCCCTTTTCTCCTTTTTTAAGTTTTTTATTATAGGAAATTTTCAACATATTCAAAGTAAAGAGAATAGTGATATGGCTCCCAGATGCCCTCTCCCCAGTTTCAATAATGATCAAATAAAGGCCAATCGTGTGTGCACCTGTATTTTCCTCCTCCATTCCCCACTTCAGGATTATTTCAGACCAAGTGTAAATCATGATTTAGTCTGTAGCCATTTCACCATGTGCCTTATTAAACATACAAAAATAATGCGTCCTTAATCTATCAAGTACATAGTTGATATGGATAGTTCTTTGACTTTGATGTACAGTTTTTAAATATTGATTTTTCTTTGTATATTTGAATGAGATTCCAAATGAAATCCAAGATCCATGTATTGCAATAGGGCAAATCCTTTGGAAAACAGTTAGTGAAGATATTTGTACATAAGCAAGAGTGTCCCGGAAAAGAACACAAGGTGGGCAAGCAGTGGTCGCACCACGTATCAGAATATGCTATCAGGCTTTTAGAGTTAAAGCCGTTTAATGTTGGCTCAAGAATAAACAGATGAGTCAGTGGAGTAGAATAGAAAATCTGTAAATGTCCCAGTAGCATGTTACAATTTAGTGGAGTATAAAGCAAGTGGGCCAGGCATGGTGGCACACGCCTGTAATCCCAGCACTTGGGAGGTTGAGGCAGGAGGATTGGTGTGAGTTCAAGACCAGACTGGGCTACAAAAGTGAGCACAAGGCCAGCCTGAACTGCATAGTGAGACCCTGTCTCAAAAAAAATAAATGAATAAATAAATAAATGAAGAAAGGGTTTCCTATTAGCCAAAAATGGGAAGACTCCCTGTATAGAACAACAGCAAAATATTTTTACATACCATTAAAGTGTAAAAAGGCAGATTTAGGGGAAATGTTTTCACTCAGATTACAGAGGGTTTTACCACCTTTGGGAAAAAAGGTGAGAAGTTAGAAGCCACTTGCAAGAAATAAACATAATTAGCCCTTAACTCTGTTAAAAGCTTCCCAACCCTATTCGTGTAGAGAAAAACTCAAAGTAAAATCACACTGAGATGCTTTATGTGTGGACCATGGAGCAGAAATGCAATAGTTCTAGAACCTCCAATGCAGGCAAGCTGTGAGCAGTCTTCTCACAGAGTTACCATGGGAGGAGAATCAGCAAGTGTTTAGAAAAATTACATCTGTGTTTACTCTTAAGCTCTGCAACTTCTTTTCCATATACATCTATCCCAAAGCCACACTGGCCAAGAGATGAAAAAATATATGCATCAATTATAATAGCAAAAATATCATTTTGATATCAAATGATATTTTGCTATTACAAAATGATCCAAATGCTCACCAGTAAGGGACTGGCAGGATAAGAGTGCTCTCAGGCAGTGCAGCTGCGCAATGCACTGGAGGCTCTCTGTGCTAAGGCGGAGGCCTCTAGGACACATTGCTAGAGCAAGAGCCAAGCA
>PVKN010015860.1:0-18207 GCA_004027915.1 Capromys pilorides
CAGCGCCTCCCTGCCAAGCCAAATGCCTGGGATGCATTAAATAGCAATGGCTCTGGGACAGAGATACAGAGAGATGGGAGTTGTCAGGAATGTGCACTGAGCAGGCTGTGGCTGGTGAGGGGAAAGGCGCCAGAGAAGCGGTGCGTTTTAAAATGCTGCAACACTGCTCAGCATTTAAGAGTATAACCCGTCAGCCAGCCAAGAGGAAGATCCCAGGACGTATCAAACATGACGATCAAGCGACACAGTTCGGAGTGTATTCTGTTTCACTTGGGAAAAAGGTCTCTCTCCAAAGGCAGCTCAGTGTCGTGGGCAGTGGGGACCTGTGACTTATGGGCTGCTGGCCATAAAAACAAAAACACGAACAGCCTGGTGAGGGCACAGCCAAGAGATTATTGTTGGGATTTGAGCTGGCACAGCCCGATGGACAAATCGTGCTGTTAGAAAAATTGTTTAGCCTCGTTCACTGGGACGTGCGCTTCTCGGTAGGCCTGGGCCACCCGGGTTCTTTGCTTTGCTCCCGTCTATTGATAAGGATATTTTTTTTTCCACGGATGTTTATGTTAGTTGTCCTAAAAGGTGGTAAATTCATTTTATAGAATTAAAATAAGATCTCTGTATTCTTAGGAGTACACACTTACAATATATGCTGATTACGTGCGTCCTGGGGCGTCGGCGCATGCGCAGAGCACAACTTAAGTCTGTGCCGCCCCCCCCACATCTTGCCCATCCCCCGTGTGCCCTCCAACTTGTAGATAACTCCCATTGGCAAAAGTTCTAGTTCCATTTTTTGCTTCCATTATTTTTCCCAGCCCTTTTCTCTCACCTCCCCCCCATATCTCATCCCCCCCATCCCCCCACCGCCGTCTGAAAAAGATCTGCCTGCTTGCCATGGTTTGCCTTTTCTTTCACTCTTTGCGCTTTGTGTCTCTCATAAGAGAAAACAAGCAGCCACAGGGCCTGTGTGCTCCAGCCCGACTGGGGCTCAGGGCTGCTCACGGGGCGGGGATGTGCATGGTGCCGCCTCGTGGGTCTCAGGGGGGAGGTAAGAGGTTAATGCAAGACAGCTATTTCCAGACCAAGAACAGATCACAATCCAGACTATTTTATTTTATTTTATTATTTTATTTTATTTTATTTTGTAAAGCATAGAGCGACCTTCTTCCCTACAAATTACACTTTTCTCTCTCAGCTGGAAGAGCCCTCAAATAGGGCCAGCAAGCTCACCAGAGTTCCTGTGCTGCGACACTGTCTCACTCCACTTCCTGATTAAAAAAAAAAAAAATGTACCGTTCTCTCACCTTTTCTTCTTTATTTCAAGGAGAAGTGAAAGGAGCAAAGTTAGGTTTGCAGTAAGGATAAAACACACTCACAAAATCTAGTTGCAGGAACAGCCTTTAAAAAAATGAAATTTTATTACTTTTTGCTTAATTAAACCCAAAGAGATGTGCGAAGCATTATTGTGGCTGCAAAATTGTTCATTTCTCACTCACAGGGACAAAGGGGCCGGGGTGCAACTTTAAAGGTTCCGCGCACGTAAATGTCGATAGCGGGCCTGCTCCATCACCGGCGCTAAATTCACATTGATGCCTCTTTTCTTCTCCGTATTGATCCTTCCATGAGAACGTAGATTTGTATCTGTTAATTAATGCGTCCTGAAACAGCGTTTGTATTAATCAGGCAGATAAGAAAAATTGGATGCCCGCACCCCCTGACAACCGTAAAAGTGCTGGCCCTGATAAAATCGTGGATGGACCTCAATAAAAAAGTTCCTCCTTCCACTCAATAAACTAATCATCCTGCTTTTAATTATTCGGCAGAAAGATGTGTGGAGATTGGAGAATGAGTAAATCTATTTACTAACAGCGGTGTCTGGGAGGGAGTATTGTGCTGTCACAAGGTGCCGCGGGCTATGCGCTCCTCGGCCCATCTGTGGCCGCTGAGGAGCTGCTCTCCTAGCTTGAAAGCGAGGACAGAAGCCAGGGCCAACTCAATGCCGTGTCCACCCGGCCCTAACCTTCCAGATAGCCATGCATTTTTTGTTGATTGACTTTGCAGAAAGAATCCTTGTTGCTTTTCTTGAGTTAGATACCTGGATTTGCATCGTACCTCTTTTTTAGAAGGTGGGTGCTGCTAGGAGCAGCAGAAGGACAGTAACAGACAGGCATGGCTTTTGTCTTTCCTTGTTTGGACTATGACAGCAAACCCTCTCCCTGGTCAAAACCACCTGGACCCAAAGCCATTCTTAGGTCTTCGTATTTCTTTTTTGAATCCCTATTCAAAATGCTTTCAGTTAGTCCATTCCTAGTTTTAAGGGGATATTTCTTAATTGAAGTGCAAATTACAATGGCAGAAAACAATGAGAAGAAAAATAAGGCTACATCCGACCAAAAAGAACTGTGTCAAATATCACAAAAACACCACGACAATGAAGAAAACGCCCTGTGTGCAGGCTGGGAGGCCCCGCCCCAACCTGGGCGGATCCCTTTGATTTTATTAAGCACCTATACAGTGGGGTACTAAGTGGCTGCGACTAATTTGCACCAGTATACAAGCAAATCATTTCCTTTGATCTCTTACTCTGAAGTTTCGAATATGATATGGGATGTGAACAATTTGATATGAATAAAAACGACAGCAATCATCACTAGGCGCCTCCAAGGCAGGCTTCGAGTACATTGCTTCCTTAGGTTGCATTATCCAAAGTGACCCCTTTCTGTGGAGGAGCTGTTGGCAGGGCTGAGCTTGGCACTGTCGTCCTCATGAACCACGGGGTGGGTGCTCCTTCTTGGAATTTCACTTATACCCTTCCTTAACAGAAAAAGACTTCTTTTTTTAGGATCCTTGGAAGAAACACTTGACCCTCGGGTGTCTTTATGCAGGATTTCATTTAGAATACAGATCTTGGCCCCATGGGGTCGAATGGAAACTTGTATTCTGGAGTAGGCTGAGCCCTATCGCTTTGTGTTTCCTCATAGAACAGTATTTTTATGAAAGGTTTATTACTTGCATGTGTTGTCTGAGGCTTAGAAGGAACTTTAAATGCACATGTGTGAACATAATCAGCCAGATAAAAAAGAATATACAGGGGCTCAGGAGATAGCTCAGTGATCTAAGCACCTGCCTGACAAGCACAAGGTCCAGAGTTCAATCCCCAGTACCACCTCCACAGCAAAAAAGAATGCATAGCATGATAAAATATTCACGAGTGTAGTATGAACTAGTGTTTAAGTGGAGGCTTGACTGCCCAACTGCACACATTAATGTATAAGTGAACTGACCTGCTCAGGGGGGACTAGCCAGTGCCCAAATACTCACCTCAGGTTCTTCTCATATTCACGTCATTCTGCCCACTTATTTTTATATGTAACACTGTGGCTAAATTGAACCTTAGGAGCATAAATAAACTGTGGCTTTCATGTTTGATGAAGAAGCCAAGCTCCTAAGTACTCAGATGGTTTTGGAGCCAGTAGTTATTATTTTATTTTTATTTTTTTGTGGGACCAGGGTTCGAACTCACTACCTTGCACTTGCCAAGCAGGCACGTGCACCACAGAGCTATCTCCCCAGCCCCATTAGTGATTATTTTACAAAAGAAATTCCTAGCCAGTATTAGTGAGGAGAAGCAATCAGTCACCTCACCTGGCTGAGCAATCTGCTGCCTGAAGACTATTGCGGAGAGGGATTTCCAAGTCACACTGTGGGGCCCGCACTGTTCATGTTCCCTTGTGGGTTGTGCTCTGCTTTGTTTTGGTTTACTTTTACTGTGTTCGCTGAGGCTAGTTTCTCAAAATCAGGTAGTTGAAAATCTGATTTCCTGTAACATAGTCATAAAACGTCAGCCAGATTTCCCACATTGAGGTTATGTGATGTTTGCTTTGCAAGCGAAGGAAAGAACACTATGCCTGTATTACAGTCCTCTCAGCTGTGGCTATGAAACCTATAAGAGTACCAGATTGTAGCTGTCTGCCTGTGCTGTCCCGGGTGTGATGGGGAGTGGGAGGTGAGGAGGGAGTCCCGGGTGTGGGGAGGGCTTCTAGCAGGGCCCAGCGTCCTCCTCCGCTGAGGCACTGCAGCTGGGTGCATATGCAGCTAATGTCGCAGGATGAAACGATGCTGGACAGTAACCGGATCTGCCTGTCTCCCCGTGCAGGCTTCTCCACGCTGTCCCTGGCCGACCAGATGAGCCTCCTGCAAAGCGCTTGGATGGAAATCTTGATCCTCGGTGTCGTATACCGATCGCTTTCGTTTGAGGATGAACTTGTCTATGCAGACGATTATATAATGGACGAAGACCAGTCCAAATTGGCAGGGCTTCTTGACCTAAATAATGCTATCCTGCAGCTGGTAAAGAAATACAAGAGCATGAAGCTGGAGAAAGAAGAATTTGTCACCCTCAAAGCGATAGCTCTCGCTAATTCAGGTTGGCAGATGGGCACGGTGGTTGTTGCATTTTTTAATGTCTGTCTTACCCTTTCTCTTAACTTCAGGAATTCGCCAGACCTAGTTTGCAAATTCTGTGTGAGTCAGCAAAACGCCTCTCGATAGGCTTTCCAGTGAAAGTTAGAAAGGAGAAAAATACTCTTGAAGAAAAGTGATTTCGTGTTATTTGCCCTTTGAAAGAAAGCTGTCAAACTTTTCCTCCCTATTGTGTTTACTAATCTGGGCCACCAGGAAGCAGAAGCTCCTGGGGGCGTGGCACCTCTGAGAGCCTTAGGACAGAATTTTTTTTGTTTTTTGATTTTTGGAAGTGGGGATTGAACTGAGGCCCCTGCGTTTGCCAGACAAGTGCTTATTCTACTGAGCCATCTCCCCAGCCCCCCTTGGGACAGGATTTACCCCATTGTTTTCTCAACACAAATCCATGTCAGTGAGGCGTGGATTTTCCCACACTGCTTCCTCCTCAATGGTACAAATTTTGCAGTGGGGAAAATACATTCACCGTTACTTTTCTTTTGGCTGTCAAGGCGTCCTCCATCTTTTCCATTCTGCACCTGCAGTCTCCGCGTCTGCAGCAAGGGTTAAGAATGGTGGATAAATGTTCTTTCCCTTTGAACTGGAGTGTGTGAAAATAGAAAGCAACCTCTGATAAGTAGAAATCGTTGTTGCTTTGTTGTCGTCCCCTTTGTGCCCCTTGGAATGCTTTATGGCGATCCAAAGAAGTCTCACTCATCATTTGCATAAGTTCAGGATGGATCCCTCCTTAATGACATGCTGATCATTAGATACCTGTGTGTCAATAACAGGCTCTGATGCCGCTGCCATTGACAATCACACCGTGCCCCTCCGTCTGCTTTTGTTTTGACCCTATCTTTGAACTTTATCTTGGTTGCTGGCCAGTAGTTTTCCCTTTAATTACAAGAAGGAAACTGTCAATAAAATCTGTTAAATGGGATGCAATGAGTGGCTTGAATGGGCAGGCGGCTATTTGTTCAAATTCTGCAGCATTCAAGGTATTGACAGTTTGTTTTCTGGGGCCATATGTGACGATCAATCTCAGGCTGGGCTCAGCCGCGCTGAAAAATGAAAAACCAGATTGCTTTTGCTTACTTGTGGATGACGACTTTGCGATTTGGCGCGGTCCTAGTGAGACGAGACCTTCTGCCCAAATTGCCCCCGAGAGAGCAGGGGATGCGTGACTGTTTTTAGAAATAATTTTTAATTGATTTTGTAATTAACAGTTCATCTACAATATTGATGCATGAATCTTTGGACTGATAGGAGGGAAATTGTTTTCAACAATGAAGCCGTACTTTCCTATTTGTCTTCATAATGGAGTTTAGCATCTCCCAGTTTTAATTGTGGATAGAACCCCTTTCCTTCCCATACCCTCAGCCCTCATCTTTCACTCCCCTGTGAGGCCATAACATATGATTCTTTATGACAAATGGCATTGTTGTTATAAAACCCTCAAGAAGCCCTTTCCTTGCTCAGCTGAAGACCAAAGTGAGAGAAGCAATAGAAATTTTCCGAGGATTTATGATTCTATGTGGCCTTTACATTGGAGCATCATTCATAATTACATGGAAGACTTTACAGGAAGGGTTTGGGGAAGAGTTCTTATTTGGTAATCATCAAGCAATTCTAAGCCTTCTGTGGCTAATCAGAAAGTAGAGTCAGCACATTTTATAGCTCTATGTTTCAATTTCCTTTTAAAATTATTAGCTAATTGTGCATACTGAGCAGTGCTGTCACTTTATCGTTAAGATTGCTGAAAGTTGATAATTTCAATGTTAGATACCGTGTGAATGGCTTCACGTTATAATTTGGGGAACCATAATACATAGCCACAGTCCTGCTTCTGTTGTTTAGAAGTATAAACATTGACATTACTGAGAGGAAAATGCTCTAATGCCACATTCTCTGTTACTGAGAAAGAGGCCTATTGTATGGCAGCGACTAGTGATTAGGCAGTATTCACCTAAAGGACTTATTAGTTTAATTTTCTGGGGTTAAGCCAGCATAGTGAACAGCTTCCGCTTTTCCTCCTGTTCTAGTAGTGAAATGGCTCTGCCTCTCACAGCCCAACTTTTTTGACAGATGATTGCAACATTGCTTAGGCTCCCCATGCCAAGGATGAGATGAATCGCACTCTACTCAATGAGAAAGCTGTGAAGACCATGTCAGTCTCTAAACTGTACCACTGTTCCAATGCCATAAACTTTCTCCCCTCCGTGCAGCCCCCAAGTCTCCATGTTTTAGCTTGTGATGAGGCATTCTGACAGCTGCTTTCTTTCATGAGGTCAATCTAAGGCTACTGTATCCCATTTGATCACTGCTAAGAGAATCACCATGAAATCAACGATTCACGATTCCTGAAACCCAGTGTGGGCTTTGTAAAACTTCTCTTGAACTTCAGTGTGAAGGTTTTTTACTACTCTTCCTAGCATCATCAAAAACTCTTAGAAATTTCCAATTAACCAAAATGACTTTCTTAGGACCCCAATACTGTCTTTTTATGTTAGCTATGTAGCTAGCTCAGTTTGCTCTGGATGGCTGTAGGTGCTTTAACAAACAGATGTTTTATTTATCTAAATTCCACCTTATTTTAAACATCTGTGTTTATTAAAAAATTTTAAGAGTTCTGTTTATGTTTGGGAAGCAGGCCATTGGCTAGCATTTTTTTTGTGCTTGTGTCTCTGTCACAAGAGAATACAGGAACATTTTGAACACCCAACCATCATGGAGCTCATCTTCCTGTCTTCAGGGGTCTACCCAAAACTACAATAGATAAAAGCTAATATTTTCGTTCTTACATTCTAATATTTGAAAAACCTAAAGCATAGTTCCAGTGACTTTGGAAGACATTTTCAGCTTCCCTATTTCAGCCTCTCTTAAACTATATGTTTTCTTATTCCTGAGCAATTGTGACACAGCTCTGTAGATCATTTTTAAAAAGAAAAATCTAGGTCGCAATTTGTGATTTCCCATGCATACATACACAAAGAGGTTAGAATGATGTCGAGAACCCTTTCCATTTTGGGAATTCTGTGATTAACTATACTTCTGTCTTAGAAAATACAGCGGAACCCTGCTGAATTTTGGGTAAGGTTATGCAATGAGAGTCTAGTCGCTTGGCTGGTTCTGTCGATTCTTAAGAATTGACTGAAACCATTATCGCTGGTCTCGAGGTAGCGTGTTCATTGTTCCCTGATGGGAGATGAAAGACAGTCACCTCAGATCTGGTTGTTCCCTTTTGTCCACATCACAAGACCTTCAGGTTCCACAGCTACCACTCACAGCCCAATTGTTGTCATGCTAGTGCTCCCTTCACCAGAAGCCACCAAGCTCCCTCCATTCTAGAACAAATATATCTGGGATCAAGTTTTCTCTTACTTCTGCATGGCATTTGCAGAATGGTAGCTCCTGTTTCTAGAACACTACAGGCAGTACTTTGGCCATCAATTAAAATCCTGAGTAGCAATATCCTAACTGTACACTGTTGTTCTTGGAGGAGAACGGTGTGTGTGAAGAACTGCATCATTTCAGGTCTCCTGTGGCCCTTGCTGTACCCTATTTAGCGAGGTCCTATTTAATGATGACTCTTGGACCCTCATTGAAGGCTGGTTTAGATTTTCTTGGTCTGTTTCCACTATGGCTCCTTTAAGCAAAATTTCTTTATTCTTTGGATTTTGCTTTTCAGGGTAAGTTCTTGCTCTATATCCCAGCTGGCCTCCAACTCATACTGACCTTCCTGCCTCAGTCTCCCAAGTGCTGGGATGACAGACACGCACTACCATGCCTGATTACAGAAGACTTTTTAGAAAAAAGTATTTCCTAAATACCACCCCCCTCCCTGTGAATTAATAATGCTATGAATCTACTACATATGTTTCCATAGTATACATTTATATATCTTACACCAAAACACATTTTTCTACCACCCAACTCTAAATTTAATCTCATTTGAGAATACATGATAGACCCATGCAAGTATTTTGTTACCTGTGCAGTCAGGCAGGAAAATTAAATCATGTCTAATATTTTCCCATTGGCCTAAAATGTTTCAGTTAGTTATTTTTAAGTAAAAGTATTGAGTTTGGTTGTCTCTGTATCTACTGAGAGACAGAGTTTTTCATGTAGAAATATTTACATTTTCTTGGGTCTAAATAAAAGTGAAAAAAAGAAAACTTCAGTTGATAGCATCTACTATGTTCTCAGCCAATTTTACTAAACTTTTAACTAAACTTCTCTTGATAACCTGGAAGTAGTTTTAGCTGCTACCCTAAAAGATTATTCCTTTTCAGAATCTTTTTTTTTTTTTTGGTAGGAATTTCTCTTTTAGACTTCTGCTGGGAATTCTTATCTTATTCCCATACCACACCCATGTGGTAGACACATCCAGTGCCATTTTATAGATTGCAGAGTGAACTCATGAAGACAGAGTCACCGTCAGCCAGAGGCTTGGGGACCCTGTCTCATTCCTATCAATAAGCTACTTCTGTTGAGCCGGCACTTAGGTACCATGTCACTAAAGCCATCAAAATTCGACATCCGCAGCCGGACATGGTGGCGCATGCTTGTAACCCCAGCACTTGGGAGGCTGAGGCAGGAGGATAGATGTGAGTTCAAGACCAGCCTGGGCTACAAAAGTGAGCTGAAGGCCAGCCTGAACTGCATAGTGAGACCCTGTCTCAAAAAGACAACAACAAACACCCATGAGCCTCAGTGACTATTTTGCATTGAGTTTAGAATGCTGTATCCCCTTCCCCATTTTCCTGACTTCTGGTAGGTATAGGACAGTTGTCTCTGAGGAGCTGTTGCAAGACCCACTCACCCACCCATGGACATGACAGTCTGCACAGCCCCAAGTCCCTCATCTAAAAAGATGTGGTATTCCCACCCCACTTCCTTGTGTGCCCCTGCAGGTTCTTAGGCTGTGTGCCTAGGTTAAGGCAACTTACATTCTGGGTAAGTCGCTAACCCGCTGCGCTGGGTAAGGAATGCCCCAGCACATTCAGCGCAGGCCTGGCTGGTTTCTCTTCAAGTATTTTCTATCAGTGGTTAGCTGATTCTATGAATCTGTCACCCTTGGACAGACAGGGTGACTACTGCAAAACCACCTAAGAAAGGGACAAACAGAATTGTGCAGTGTGTGTGCGTGTTGTGTATGCATGTGTGTATGTGTGTGTTTTGTACTTACTCAGACCAAACCACAAACAAATCTTAACAGAAAAACAAGAAGACATCATCCTCATAATTTCTATAATTAGTCTAACTTTCCTTTGTTTTTTTGTTAATGAAGTCCACCACCATTTCTCTGATGATTTTAGTTTTATTTCAGCTACTATGTTTGGAAAATAAGTTTGTGTTATTTAAGGCAATCTTCAAATTTTCATATAGTTGTAAAATTTAAAGGTTGCACTATATATATATTGCAAATATTTAGGCTAGACACGCTGCCTCTGTCGTTATGCACAGTGGCCCTTGGGCCTTAGCAGAGAAGGGGAAGCACGTGCTGCAGGGACCTCTGCACTCCGGCCCTGGGTGCTGAGCACATAAAGGTCGCACAGGTGCTCTCCCTCCAGGGAGTGACACTGCTCATGAGCAGACCTTAGGGTTATGAGCAGTCACCTGTCCCCAAAGGTCATTAGCAGGTGCAGATCGCTGACAGTGCTGCAGAAAGTCACAGTCTTCACAGTGCAAGTGGGTAGCAAGCTTCTCTCAGCTTTCATTATCTCTAGCACTTCTAGTAAATAAAGTGGGGAAACTTCTGGAAGAGTCCAAGATACGGAGGGGGAGAGTGGGCCTTGAACAGCTATAGGGGAGTAGACTAGCGCTAGCAGAGAAACTGCATCCTGCAAGGTAAAACTGACAAAGACAGGGGTCCTAGACTTGGGTGGGGGGCAGCTGCAGGCAGCCCTGCCATGAGATTCCATATGGCTTGCTGTTCACGGAAAGACAGTGGGGTTGATTTGTGTGGTTGGTATAAAGGTGGGGGACACCTGGCTTTGTCACTAGAGCAAGCAACAAGGGCAGTAGGCCTCGGTGACAGAAATGCCTGTACAGACTGCTGTGAAGCCGGGGGTTCTGATCTCTTTCCATAGTTGAGTACAAAACTGGATTTATTAGTATTATTTTCAGTGTTAGAATTATAGCTTCTCTGAGTTAGGAAAAAAAAAGAAAATTGTCCTTTCCTCCAACTTCTTCATCATTTCTGCAGCATCTCTGCTTTCCAAGTCCCCTTCCTGTATACTTTCTCCCCACCTTGCTACTATGTCCATGATGTAGAAGAGATGAACTATTCCTGGGGAATCGGTCCATTGACCGCAGCTCTGATCCTTCTACCTATTCTCCTCTCCCTCCCATCTGCCCTCTCCTGTTTCCTTGTTTATCACCCACCTTTTATTTTGCTCTTGATTTACACTTGAAGACTTTCATGTAAGAGAAGCTTTGCAATATGTAACCTTCTGCGTCTGGTTTATTTCTGCCACGCCCGATCTGAAGAGGCCCTCCCACCAGAAGTGGCCCACTCCTTTCTCTCCATCATTCTTACCTTGTAATGCAAAAGAAAACACAAGAATGGGTGACCTCGTGTGCGTATTAGCTTCCTATGCTACTCTTCAGAAATCACTACTGGTTGTTGGCCTTCAATAAGGCCGTACAGGGCTGGAGGTCACAAGCTCACAGCCATGTCCCTAGGTAGGAAAGGGCAGGGCAGGGTCCCTCCGGAGTCTGTTGCCTGCCTTCTCTGCTTCTAGGGTCACATTCTTTGCCCTCCTCATGGTGCCTCATACACCTTCTGCCATCTTTAAAGCCCATGGTGGAGCACTTTCTTAGTGGAGACGCCACTTCCTTCTTTTTTTCCTTCTGCTCTCATTGAACGTCCGTGGGAGTAATGTAGATGCATCTCCCACATCAAGACCCGTGCCTCTGTAGAGGTCATCCTGCTGTGCAAGCCGTTGTGTGCGATTTCTAGAGATTAGAACTTGGATATCTTTGAGACCAGCGTTCAGCCTCCCACAGAGAATATGTAAGGAAGGCCAATCAATAATGCCTTTTTATGTACCTCAGAATTCCCCTCTGAAGGCTGTAGTTCCCACCCTGAGCCCCTTTCCATTTTCAACAAATACGCTTGGATCTGAGGTGAGACCCAGGGCCTCTCGACAGGACCTATAGGGGGCGTGCTATTCCTTGGGGACATGTCCTCCATGGCTGTCTCCCTTGGAGATGTTGGCAGCTGCACATAGTCATCTCCTGAATTCATCACTCACTGAGATTGGGAATGGCGATTTGTAGTTTTGTCTCTCTCCTTTCTAAAAAGAAGTATGTGATGTATTTATACAACAATATTTTTTCCTATGTACTTGGTTGCCAGTGATACAGTATGTATAGGAAAAGTAGCACAGGTGCTTGATTTCCTCTTCACTTTTCAGAATAAAATAATTAGAGCCCTGTCTTTCCGGTGTCATTATGAAAACGCACATTTAATGGATTTCAATCCATTGCAATTATAATCTGTTTCAAAGCCGAAATTGTTTCCTAAGTTTTTAGGGCTGCTGTCTACTGTCTCTATAGTACACAAGTGTGGTCATTCTTCTCTTTTAGAAAGGACACCTTTGCTCCTTTACCTGTCCCTTCTACCTGCCCTGTTTCCTTTCCGCACTGGGTGGTGACAGTCACAGTGAGCCCTTCCTGCTCCTCTTCTTCCTGGCCAGCACCTGTGCCACACACAGGTAGCTCTGAATGTTGATGTCTGGCACACCCTAGACATGGCTCACAAGACACTTGGCATATTCTCACACTCAATTCCATCCTAAAAGATTGGTCACCATCAAAAAAGTATTGTCAAGTAGATAATTTCCTAATAAGACTTAGACATGCCAAAGTGCCTGCACACATGCCATTATATTTTCATCATGGAGAAAAGCAGTGTCATACTCCAGGTGTGAAAGGTATAGCCATATCTTCTTTCTATTGGCTCTAAGACCCATTACATTTTGTATCTATAAATGGAAAGGATTTTAGCTTTCTTGTCAGGGTAAACACATTCCTAGCCATCACCCAAATCATAATTCTCTTCATCCAATTAAAACATTCCAGGTTATGGACGGGCTCTATTTTCTTATTAGATATTGAAGACCAATATATGCATGACAATATATGTAAAATTTGCATTCCACTTATCTTTTGAAATCTTTCATCTTTTTTAATAGCATACATTTGTTTCATTGTCTAGTTTAGTAACTCTCAACATTAGCATGGCAGAATTGCCTTGATATTTAAAAAATACTCATCCCTGGACCGAGCCCCGGTATTCTGATTGAATGGATCTGGGTGTGGGCCCATGCCTCCAGGTTCTTCAGCAACCTTGCCAGGGTCTTTAATCTGCAGCCGAGCCTTGTCTGGCTAGTTCATAAGCTGATGATCTTCATTATGAAGCTTAGCTGGTTTCTATCAGCACAACTATCACTAGTTTTCTTTGAAGCGTAGTTAAAAAGAAACCAACACTAGCAACCAAAGATAAATAATTACATAAATTAACATCAGTTTTGTTGAAATTGGCGTCAACACATAAATTTAGCCCACAGAACAAAATGAATCGAAGCCATTGAGCCCAAACTTGAACTGGAACCCTAATGGAGATTAATATTTTCTTCAGCCGTCTGCCAGCTGAATCATGGTCTAATTAAATAGTTCAGATTTAGTGAGTTTGCATTTAAAGTATTAGCAGATCTGAGAATGGGTAAATCTAAAATGAGTTAGAATCTTTTCTGTAAATGGGAAGTTAAATTATCATAGTAATTTGATTAAATCATTTTTAAATCTCTCCAGCTAAATCACAGCCTTTAAAAAATAGTTTGAAGTCTTAATTGCTGTTTGTGAGCATATCTCTCTGCTATTTGTTCTCGCCTCATTTCCTGTGACATCCTCTAATATATCTCCTGCCGGGCAGGAGTGGTGGGAGAGAGAGAGTGGCTGAGGGCCAGGCTGCCGCGCCTGGAGCTGGCGTCCGAGGGCGGGAAGGTGCGCCAGATGGAGAGAGGCAGCCTACGGGGCTGGTCCCCATCAGGACCCAGGAAGGAATTTGGAGACAGAGAAAGGCAACGTGAAGAAGCCATTTCTAACAATGAGTTCTGCCTCTTCTAAGAGAGAACTCTGTGCACAACCGGAAATGTCTTCATCAGGAGCGTTGGGGAGAACGTTGCGGTGGAGATGGAGATTTCAGCAGAGTGGGCACGAGGGTCAGCTCCATGTTCCTTTGTACCAAAAGGAAACACTGCGCTCACTGCTGCATAGTCCCAGTTCACTTCATGAGGGGCGCCTGTGCATCTGACTCCTGCACTTAACTGCAGCACCCCTCAGCCAGTGGGCCATTTGGAGCAGGAAAGGAACTTGCGTTTGCCCAAGTGCATGCTCAGTGCGTGAGACATTTACCATTTTCATTCTTTTTTCTGGGTTTAGCTGGAAAATAGTTATCATGTTTTACTCTGTTTTGTCTTTAGGGAAGTGAATAATCTTAGTCCCAAGATCAATTGGATGAGTCCACCGCAGCTCTACACTCTTCCAAGGCCTGGGGACAGTTGTCCCCTAGGGACTCCCACAGGGGTTGCCCCCACCCCAGCTCGATTTCTCCAAGGGAAAGAAAGCACATCAGGGTGCGTGGCCGTCACGTCCATGACTGTCCCCATTACTAACCTGGCCATCGCCGGGGCACTCCTGAGAACACAGGCACCTGTTTCTAAGATAAGACCTTGGAGAGGTGGGGAAGGAACCAGACAGGACAGGGCCTGGACAGAGCCGCAGAAGGCCCAGGTGTACCCGGTGTTGCTCCAAGAGTTACTCAGACACGAGTTCCACTTGGAGCTGCTCCATGCTTCAGCTTTACTGAGCAGGAGTTCAGTTCTGAGCAGCAAAGACAGACTCGCATTCTGGATGACTTGAAATTGCTGGAAAGAAATGTATCAAAAGAGAAAAACAATGAACCAACCAACCACACAGATGTTTAAAAGCGTGTTAGTGGTTAGATCCAACTCTCTTTAAATCTCTTTACCCATTTCTTTTTTATATATTTAGCCACTTCATTTTAAACATTTTACTTTGCCTCATTTTGTTCATGAGATTTGTGTGTGAGTTATAGGGAAAATGGGGCTGACTCCGTCTAGTTCAGAGCTTCAGAGATCTCAGAGAAGTAGAATTATTAAACATGAAGAATCCCCCAAAGACTCCATTATGTGTAATTAACAGATAAACTGTCATCAGAATCAATAAAACGTGCTAAATGATTCAAACTTGTATATAATTAAGTGTCTCTTTTAGCGCTAGAGCTGTAACTTTTATTTTTCCCCCCTTAGCTCACATTTCTCACAAGACTAATTGTGCCAACCTTGTTAACCCTTTCCTTGTCCAACTGAATTCGATTTTCAGATTAGCGTATTTTTAGGGGCAAAGTTCACTCTGTGTCTAAGCGGAGATAAGCAGGCCATACAAGGAGGCTTTGACAAACTGTTCCTAATATCTTAAAATTGCAAAAGGATAAAGAATTTATTGGGCTTCAATATAGTGCCAGATTCAGTGTATTTGCATGGGGTTGTTCATGAAGATCTTAATCATCCACTTTTTCCCCCTTTGGAGAAGGGGGGCATTTTGCAGGCAAGATCAGGATCTTAAAGTTAGAATAATGCTTTTACTAGTAGAATAATATTTTCAATAGATGTCTCCGGAAATGTTTGTTGAACGCATGAATGCGTGAAGAAAGGCAGCAAATGCGGTAGCCATGACTATAATCTGCTAGCAGCCGTGGTTCCAGGCCTCAGTCTCAGGGGGACTGCCTGGAAGGTTGGCTGCTTGTCGAGGTGGGAGGGGGATCGATCTGCCGTTGTCTTTTCGTGTTGGGCTCTTGTCTAGCTGTGCTGCCTCCGCAGCGTGTGTAACGCAGGGCCCCCGGGCGTGTTCTTCCTAAGGTGACGGCGTGTGTGTTTTGCTCTGTCATGCAGACTCCATGCACATAGAGGACGTGGAAGCCGTGCAGAAGCTGCAGGACGTGCTGCACGAAGCCCTGCAGGATTACGAGGCGGGCCAGCACATGGAAGACCCGCGCCGGGCCGGCAAGATGCTCATGACGCTGCCGCTGCTCAGGCAGACCTCCACCAAGGCCGTGCAACACTTCTACAACGTCAAGCTCGAGGGCAAGGTCCCCATGCACAAACTTTTTTTGGAAATGCTGGAGGCCAAGGTCTGACTAACAGCTTCCGGGGCCTGCCCCTTGTGCTCTCGCAAAGGGAAAATAAACCCAGGAGTGGTGGCCAAGACACTTAGGATTTAGTTAAGGACGTCAACTGTCAACCAAGACTGCACTGATACTTTAGCAGCAAGACTGCGAAGCAGCTTCCGGAGTCCTCCGCGTGTTCCTGATAAACTTCTGTCCCCGTTGCTCTCAGTTTCCTTTCTCCTGATTTCCTTCCTTTTATTTCATTTTTATTTTCTTTCTTCTCCTTTTCTCCCATTGTTTGACTTCCTTAATTACTGGCTTCTGATTGTCTCATTTATTTCCTTCCTTCCTTCCCTCCTTCCTTCTTTCCACTTTTGTTTCCTCCTCCTTCATCCTGAAATTTAAATAACCCTAATTATAAGAAAATGTTCCTTCCTCCCCTCTCCTCTCCCCGTTTTTCTTTTCCCTTCCATTTCTTTCCTTTGTTTCCATCCCCTTTTTCTTCCAAGTTCTCTCTGTTCCCCTGTCCTTTCCTTTCCCTTCCGTCCTTCCTTCTGCTGCGGAACTTTTAAAAGAGGTCTCTAAGTGAAGCAAGCTAGAAGCCAGCCCTGCCAAAGGATAGAGATCCACAGTATGGATTCCAGTGAACTCATCGCGAACCGTACCTAATGTCCCCAGTGACTAAGGAATCAAAGAGACAAGCGAGCAGCGACGTACCTGAAAGTGCAGCGCGACATGAGCGAAATTGCCTGAGTGCAGTATTAGATTTCACGGAGCAGCCTCTAATTAGACAACTTAAGCAACGTTGCATCGGCTGCTTCTTATCATTGCTTTTCCATCTAGATCTGTTACAGCCATTTGATTCCTTAATTGTTTTCCAAGTCTTCCAGGTATTTGTTAGTTTAGCTACTATGTAACTTTTTCAGGGAATAGTTTAAGCTTTATTCATTCATGCAATACTAAAGAGAAATAAGAATACTGCAATTTTGTGCTGGCTTTGAACAATTATGAACAATAATGAAGGACAATTGAATCCTGAAGGAAGATTTTTAAACAAAAATGTTTTGTTTCTTCTTACAAATGGAGATTTTTTTGTACCAGCTTTACCACTTTTCAGCCATTTATTAATATGAGAATTTAACTTACTCAAGCAATAGTTGAAGGGAAGGTGCATATTATAACGGATGCAATTTATGTTGTGTGCCAGTCTGGTCCCAAACATCGATTTCTTAACATGAGCTCCAGTTTACCTACACCACTGACACCGAGGATTAGGTTACACCTGCAGTGGCTGGGGGCAGCCACTGGTGTCTGCCCTGCAGGAGGGGTGCAAAGTCCTAGGGTGGTCATGCATGCACCTCTGTGCCCGACGGGTGGCCGCCATATGCCTTCTGGCCTCCCTGGTGGTGAGAAGGAGATGCCGCCCGTCCGCAGAGCTCCGGACCTTGTCTCGAGAGGAGCTGTGAGCCAGTATTCACTTAAGAGGCAATAAGGCAAATGCCAGAAATTAAAAATCAAAATCAAATCCAATCATGAAAGACAGCAGATGCCCGACCAAATTCTAAAACCTGGTCTATACGAGTTCATTCATTTAGGAATGTTTGTTTCAATTAATCGGCAGTTCTTACCAAGAGCTATGTGATTTCAAACCAGTATTGTCACAGCATGAGAGTCAGTCAGGTCCAGACTGTTCAGAGGTGTAATCTAATGAAGAAATCAGTTAGATACCCCCGAAATCTACAGTCGCCAAATATCCAATAAACAGTAACCTCCATCCAACGCTATACCAATGGACCAGTGTTAGTAGCTGCTCCCTTACCGTGTGAACAGTCGTTATTCTATGTACACAGATGTAATTAAAATTATAATCCTAACAAACAAAAGAAATGTAGTTCAGCTCTTCAATGTTCCATGTTTGCTGTGCTTCTCTGAAGTTTATGTTGCATTCAAAGACTGTTGTCTTGTTCTCGTGGTGTTTGGATTCTTGTGGTGTGTGCTTTTAGACACAGGGTAGAATTAGAGACAATATTGGATGTACAATTCCTCAGGAGACTACAGTAGTATATGCTATTCCTTACTGGTAATAAGGTTCTTCCTAATAATAATTAAGACATTGAGACTCCAAACAAGTATTCATTACGAACGGATACACATCAAAGTCATAATAATATTTTCAAAACAAGGAATAATTTCTCTAATGGTTTATTATAGAATACCAATGTATAGCTTAGAAATGAAATTTTGAATATTTCAAGAATATAGATAAGTCTAATTTTTAAATGCTGTACATAGGGCTTTCACTCAATCATCTCTCAGATGTTGTTATTAACTCGCTTTGTGTTGTTGCAAAACTTTTTGGTGCGGACTCTGTTTCCAAAACTATTGCTACTTTGTGTGCTTTAAACAAAATACCTTGGGTTGGAGTTTCAACCCAGTGCTAGGAATACTGTGTATCTATCATTAGCTATATGGGACTATATTGTAGATTGTGGTTTCTCAGTAGAGAAGTGACTGTAGTGTGATTCTAGATAAATCATCATTAGCAATTCATTCAG
>PVKN010015861.1:0-18219 GCA_004027915.1 Capromys pilorides
AAAGAAAGAAAGAAAGAAAGAAAGAAAGAAAGAAAGAAAGAAAGAAAGAAAGAAAGAAAGAAAGAAAATTACTCAGGTCCTTAAATAGTAAACTTTTCTTTTACTCTCCAGTCTCCGGACTTGCCCAAACCCTCCCTGTTATTAGTCACAATCCCACTGACCTACTCTCCTCAACATAGGAGTAGCAACTATCATATTTAACACTTCAAAGCCTGTGGACACTTAAAATGTATAAGACAAGCATTTTAATGAGTAAGAGAAAGCTATCAAAACATGTGTGCTTTCCCAAAAATCATGAACTATCATGAGTTCATCTATCATGAACTATGTTTTTGTTTGGTTTTGCTTAGTTTGGGGGGGTATATTATTGAAGCACTACAGATTTAAAAAAAAAAATGAAGGAAAACTTTTAAATGTAATCAGTGTCTTCTCATCCTTCTCTGTGGATTTTTAAAATATTCAGTGATCATACGAAGCAGCAAAAAGCACCAGGGTATTTGTATTCTTTTTTTTTTTTTTTTTTTTTTGTAAATGTATTTAGTACAGGGTCTACAGGATCTCACTACACAGATTCAACTCAAAATTTTCAGCATCCCAAGCACTGGGATTATAGGCACGTGCCACCACACCCAGTCTCAACATCCATCTCAGCGGGTCCCCGAGGCAGGGCCAGCATGGTCCCTTAGCTTTTCCTAAGCAGGTGCTTTAGTCCACTGAGCTATCTGGCCAGTCCTACACCAAGGTATTTGTCATAAAAAATTACCCAGTTTTCTTCTATACAACTGTTGGCAACTGTTTACTGAATGTGGATATATACATTTCTATTTATTGTTATTTGCATTAGATATTTGATTTTTCTAAGTATATTTTACCTCCAACAACAAATTTACTATTAGAACAACAAAATGAGCTTCTCATGAATGTAACTTTCGCCAAAACATCACACTCTCATTTGATCTCTTTATTTAAAATTGGCTCTCCTCTTGCAACTTCAAAATGCACAGTATTAATATGTTTCAATTTGGAAAGCATTTAGCAAGTCAAATGATCTGGGACATTGCAACATTAAGTACATTGTTTGAAGTGTTGCACTTGCAAAGAATTCACTTATTCTCTGGCTTTCTGGAAAAGTAGCGCTAAAACAATTGTATGCGGTGGCTCACTACCATAGAGAATCAATACCCATCTATTTAATTTGCTAAGACAATGTAAATTAGTAACTTTCAACCAGATGTGCGGTATACACATCAAACAAACTGCAACCTGTTCATTATGAAAATCCTGTCAACACACACGGAGCCACTTGATGACATTTCATCTAAAGCTGTTTCCACATTTGCAGCTATAAAAATTGTTCTAAGAAAAATACAAGGAATTGGAGCAGAGACCCATAAAAGAATAATCAATTTCAGCTTTTCATCTTGTGTGCTTGTGTATAGAGGCTTCTATGTGTTTATTTCTGTTTTCATTCAATGCTACAAAATGTTCAGAAAAAAAATGTTTATGATACTACTTTTCCTTCTATAAATCATTTATTCCCATTAAATCTTTTTTAAATCTGATAGGAAGTTTATTCTCCAATTCCGTAGCTCTGAAAAAGTGTATAAAGACGGATGCAGCCAACAGAAGAAAAAAAGAACACTTAGCCAATGGGGAAAAAAATAAGTATTTCAAAATGACTCCAAACATAAATTAAGTTTACTCGTTGGGAGGTCTAACTTGCATTCAGATCATTTATAGGGGTCTGTGAGACTCTATACCCTGCTGTTTGATAAAGAATGACTGCTAAGCACAGCCACCCACCAGATAATAGTGTGTGTGCGATGCTTGTGACATCTTAGACACACAAAGCACTCTCGTTTTTTAATTTTATTTTTTTAAATGGAGATGTCTTTTTGATTGATTGATTGATTGATTGATTGATTTATGTTATGGCTGGCTCATCCTGCCCTGGGGGTGGGCTGGCCCAGCATGTGGTGCCAGGAATGGAACACCACCCCTGCAATTGCCTAAGCAGGCGCTTTAGACTGCTGAGCCATCTCGCTGGCCCAACCCTCTTTAAGAATGTTCATTTCCTTTCCATGGTGAGGAGACATAATTTTTCACACTTTAATAGTTCTGCTTCACAGAGTGGCTAAGGTTATGAGTTATGCTTTACCTTTTTCTCTTATGTTGATTTTAGCAATATGAAAACTGAATTCCTAAAATAGATTTTCATGATACCCAAAATAAAGGCATGCTTTCTGCTCCATGTGAAAACACACAGCCTTCTTGCTATTACAAAAATGTAATCATTTTTATTTGTGACATCGTTTACTAAAATGGGAATTGTTAAAGAATTTGTAACATGCTATTGATCTTAAATACTAGATTCTCACCTAACCAAATTCATTTTCCAAGTCTATTTGCATTAAATTTTCTCATTAAACAGGCAGAGTAAACAGTCTTATTGGAGAGCATATTTCCAACTAGTATAGTTTCAATTTGGAAATGTGGAATGAAATCAATTCTCATCCTCCATGTATGATCTGATGACAAAGAGCACCCCTTAACCAATATCCTAATGTCAAGACGGTATTTCTTCTAAGAAATAACTAATCCCTGGGGTCGCCCAACATAAAATTAAAAAAAAAAAAAAAAAAATCAGCTCTTCCAGCAAAAGAGTTCATCAAATCAAGCCTAAGTAACGAGACGTCCACAGCGTGTGCATAACGTGCTGTCCTCGCGGTCGCCACAGGCCACGTGACCAGGCTGTGGAACCGGGGCCACTGCCACCGAGGACACAGGCTCAAAGAGAGGAGGCTTGGGGGGGCGGGGTTCCAGGCGCTCTTGCGGCCTGCAGCAGTAGCCCGGGACCGTGGCCTTCCCAGGTTGAAATCGGGTCTTCTGGGTCACTTAAAGCCCCTTCAGCTCCCTGGTTCAGGGAAAGAATCTCAGAGGCCTCGCCGCGGCCACAGACTGTTTAAAATTAAGAACTTCCAACCCCAGGGCTCAAAAAGGGAAACAGATGTCCTGCTTGCTAGCCCTGCATGGCTCCGTCCACTCGGTCCTCTCCTCTATCCTTTATTCTTTCTGCCTGATTAAATTTTATTTAATGCAGAATTCTCTTGAAAGGGTGTGAGAGAGAAAAAGAAAGCCAATCTGGGCTGCAGCGAGAAAGCTCCTAAATCCTTCCCTAGAAAATAACGAAGAAGCCGTTTCACCGAGAGGAGAGCCCGGCGCGCTCGCCTCCTCCTCCGGCCCGCACTGGGTCTAGGTGGACCGCATTCCCCACCCCGCCCCACCTCGACCCCCACCGGGTCCCCACCCCAGGCCACCCCGCGCCTGCGGCACTCACGTCAGGACGTAGTTGACACTGACGATGCAGTGCGGCCGGGAGGAGCGGCTGTTGTGCACGATGGTCGCGTAGCTCTGTACCCACACCCAGCCGCCGTGCTTCGCCAGAAACCTGTAGTACTTGGTGGTCACCTGTCCCTTCACCAGCACTGAAGGAGACAGAAACAGAGAGGCGAGATTTAGCCTGACCCCTCCCTCCTTGCTGGCTGCACCGCCGCTGGAGGGGACCGCAGCAAAGCCCCGCGCAGTGACCGTCCTGTAAAATCCCCTCAGCCTGAGATCCCTGCTCTGGGCCTGGTCTTCAAGATTAGCAAGCAGGGGGACACTTCCAATGGAGATTTACGCCCAGATTGCTTTTCTGACTACGAAAGAAGTGCTCTGTTCCCAGTCTCCAGAGATTAAGTTCAAAGCAAAGCCCTATAAAAAATCAAAAAAGCAAAAAGCAAAAAAAAAAAAAAAAAAAAGTAAAAACCCGAGGTGAGGTTGGGGCTGACCGGTAATCCTAAGTACTCTGGAGGCTGAGGCAGGAAGATCACAAACTCAAAGCTAGCCTAGGCAATTTAACAAAACGGTGTCGCCTTTCTTTAAAAAGTAATTAAAAAGGGCCAGAGGGCCAGGCATGGTGGTGCCCGCCTGCAATCCCAGGATTTGGGAGGCTGAGGCAGGAAGTTCGTTGCGAGTTCGAGACACACTTGAGCTACAAAGTGAGCTCAAGGCTAGCCTGAACTACACAGTGAGACTTTGTCTGAAAAAAATAACAACTAACTAGCTAAACATTTTAAAAGGGCTGGAGAGATAGCCCGGTGGTAGAGCTACGCTCCTGCGTTTGACCCGTGTGCAGGCGAGAAGAAGAGGTCAGGAGCTTGGAAAATAGGGAAGGGCATTATTAATACCAGAATAAAACTTCTGGGGAAAGTTCGCTCAGCAACGCCTGCTGCATCCGTGTCAGTTGTCCCCACAGGGTCCAGGTAGGAGCAGCCCCTCTTTAGCCTTGAGGACTGCTACTACCGGCCACGAGAGCTTCCACCCGCGTGTTTGCTTGGCCTGCAACGCTTACCCCGCATGCGCGAAGATTGCTCTGTACAGGGTGCAGGGCAGGGTGGGGACTTACGCAGGTGATGCGCGCAGCGCAGGTGGAAGGTGTCGCAGCCGTGCACGTGGTGGTACAGGGTCTTCTCGATCAGGTCCTGGGGTTCATAACCCGTGAGCTCCGCCACCCTACGGAGAGCAATCCCCGTCCTCAAACTGAATGCTGGGGGCGTTGCCGCCTCCCCAAGGCCTTTCCGGACCAAGGCGCCCGCCCTGAGAAGGACCTGGTCGACAGCCGAATCCGCCGGCTGTCCTCAATCGCGGAGACCCCTCCCGCTGAGCAGGACAGCCCTGCGCCAGGGGGCTGCGCGCACCTGGAGTCCAGGAAGATGAGTTTCATGTCGAGGCTGGCGCGGAACATGAACATGTTGCTGTGCAGCTTGATCTCGGTGACCGCACTAGGAGGCAGCGAGTGGCCCACGGCCACCAGGCCCACGTTCTGGTAGCAGCCGTCGAAGGGGGACATGTCCAGGCTGTACTGGCGGATCTTCAGGTAGCCGCTGCAGTGAATGACCTGGAAAGGAGTGGGAGGGGGCGTGAGCCGATGCGGTGGTCGGGAGGCCTCAAAAGGATGCGAAAGGGTTCAAGCAGGCTGAGACCCTAATGAGCCAGAGAACGCGTGGGCGCTGTGCCGTTGTGCTCAATTGTATCAAGAAAGCGCACAGCACACTGACCTCACCTGGGAGCTTCAAAATGACGCAGGTGCCTGAGCCCCACAAACCCCAAGGTATCTGATTCAGGTCTCTGCAACCTGCTTTTTAATTACGTTCAATCGCAGTCACCTGGGGAGCTACAGCTTCCAGCTGAAGATCAGGTTCTTAGACTGAGGATTCAAACTCTGATGCTGGCCTAAGTGGGAATGCATCAGCTGCCCGCCACTCCAGAGAGCTGGGGTCCACCTCCAAGAGTCTCCAGGCCAGGTTAGCATTCAGAGGCAGTCTGACTTCCTTTGTTAGTGTAATCTCCCGCCTGGGGGCCTCAGGGAACTAGTGGAAGTCCTGGCCCACTGCATTTTGATGCGTGCATCCCACGCACTAGGTGCCAGGAGTGCGGGAATCACTAAGCGAAGATTCTGGTGTGGGGCTCCCGAGACCACACAGAAGCACCCGGAGGCCGCAGTCTTCCAGCTCATCACGCACCTTGTACCCGCCGCAGGTGAGGCCAGCATTCCGCTTTGCCAAAACGCACTTCATCCTCAGGAAGAAAGAGCGCTCGATCTCGTACTCTGAGAGAGGAGAAAAGGCTCAAGGCAACAGACAGACACAGGCGTGGGTCCCAACCAAGACTAGGGGAACAATGCAAGCTGACTCCCATAGGCGCCCCAGCATCATGGAAAGTAGGGGCCTGCCTTACCCTGTACGAAATGAGAGTGGTAGGGCTGGTGTGCTGTGAGCACTGCTGTCATCTCGTCATGGTCTGCTGGGTGAATGTACTCATAAATGCTGTTTCCAGTCAGCTCTACCTGTAAGGAAGAGGGCATCGCTGATTCTGTGTTAGAAGAAGGTCCCAGAAAATGACAAACGCTGGATACAAGGGGTCCTGGAGGCCCAGGAAGCCAGCCAACAGCCTGGAATGGGCCCTGAGCTCTAATTCCACCTCTACCACTTTCTAATAACTTTTTGCTTATTATCTAAACCTCAGCTTTCTTATCTGTGAACTAATAATAATCATGGTAGCAATAATAACAATAGTAGGAGCAGTAGCTCCCTGGTAGTGTGGTAGTAAAAAGATCATGAGGTAAGGATGTGACCTCCTCCCACAGTGTCTGGCTTACTGTAAGAACTCAAAAAAGTAAGGCTTGCATGGGCCCAGGATAGAAGCTAACAGATAAAGAGGCTGAGAAATAGGGGAGACCTAACTCTAAAGAATCCTCCTGCAAACAAAGAGGTTTCTAGCCCTACAAAAGCAGATATAAAGGATTGTGGAAACCTCACACACAAACTACTGCTGCCAGCTCTGGTTGTAAACACTGCAGGCTGAGGTGTGGACCACTCACCTACCTGAGAGAGACCCAGGTGAACTGAGGCTGTCTCTGAGATGTACATGATCTTCCCATCTGGGGCCACCACAAAGATGAAGCCATCCAACGTCTGGGGAAGCAGAAATAGAGTAAATGGAGAGGCCTCTGGGCCATCTGGAGAAATGGGGGGAGGGAGGACAGAAATTAGGAACATTTGCCAGAAGTGCAGAAAGATGGAATGGGGAGAATCTGTCAGGAGACAGGACACCAGACCAGCCACAACAGCCCCTCACCCACAAACCCTGGTTATTCATGCCAAATGTGTAGGTGTGGGGGCATATGGCTTACTAGGACCTATACAGAGGGATGTGGTAGACAGGGATAATGCCCTATAAAACTCAGGATCCACTGACATGGGCAAAGACACATCAATCACAGACATACATACAAGTCCTAGGGAAAACAGCCATAGTCATAGATAAGAGATGGGTTTGGTCCTTGCAAAGATGATGATGACCAGAAAGTTTCCCTGTCACTCTTAAAGGGGGCGGGGGGGGTTGTGGTCTATAATGAAAAGAACAGTGGCAAGGTACAGGAGATCCAGTGTAGGAAGCACTGGTCCACAGGTAAGAGCAGGAAAGCTGAAGTTTACAGACAGCAGGAAGCTGGCCAGTGTTTCTGGAAAGAGTCTGGGGTAGGGGAATTAGAAGATGAGAGGCTGTAGGAGCAGCTAGTCCACAGAGTGGTAGCACTGTACGTATACTGAAGAATGAGCACATTAAAACAACACCTGACAGGCTCTGCGTGGAGAAAGCTCAGAGTTTCCCTGCCACACCCCCTTGATCTGTGATTGAGTCCTCACAGTCTAGGGGTGGAGATCTCGGAAAAATCAGATTCTTCCCTCGGGAGCTGAAAGTCCCACTGGGGAAAACAGCTTTCACATAGATCTGAATGACTATATAGATGATTAAAGAGTAGTGAACAGGCAGAAGACCTAGAAGCTGAGCAATCTGAGGCCAAGGGGATCATCAAAGAGGCCATAAGGAGACGATTTAAGCAGGAATTTGGAGAGGAATCTTGGAGAGAAGAAGGCAGAAAGAGGACCATAGAGTGTGGCAAAGGTAGAGATGGGGGCTGGAAGAATGATGGGCCTGGTACATTCTGAAGTGACGAATTTGGTGTACCAGAGATGAGGTAGAGGAAATACACTTACATTGCTTTTTGGAGTTTGGGGTGTCAGTCAAGTAATCCAGACTTGCTATAGACATAGAGGTGCTACCATAGGCTTCCAAGCATGAAACTACATGATCAGATATATTTTTGTTGTTGTTCATATTCCTGACAAAGTATAGATGGTGACTCTTAGGTGGAAGCAATGGAGATGAGATCAGAACAGGTAACTGCAGTGGAAATAGCCAACCTGCAATTGGGCAGGCTCGAAGAGAGGGTGAAGAGAGATAGTCAAAGGTTGTGCTGGCTATACACTCCATGCAAATTGCTGGCAGAGAAATTTAGATTGACTTCTAGATTACAGTAAGGATACAGAACTAATTCATTAAGAATAAAAATTCAGAGACAAGTGAAATGTTGTATGATAGAAATCTAGGCACAGGAGACAATGTATTCTTCTCTTAGAGATGCTAAATTTTCAATACATGCAGATTTCCACTTAGATGCATCTATTGGCCCATAGGAAATAAAGGCCTGGAGCTTAAATGAGGACTTGTGGCCAAGACACCAGCTGGAGTCACATGGAGAAAAGACTTGATGTAGGGCATTGGCTGAGATAGCTCAGGAGGTCTTGGAACTGAGAAAAGACACAGCCTAGAACACTGTGAAAATTCTATCATTTGCAGAACAACCAGGAGTGAGAATAGCAAGGCATAGAGGAAATGGGAGAGAATGTGGAAACAGTGCTGTCCTAGAAAGAAGAGACTGTTCAGTCATCAGGCTCACCTCCTGCAGGTCTTTGAAAAATGTTACCTGGAGGGCCTGGGATATAGCTCAGCGGCATAAGTACCTGCCTGGCAAGCAAAAGGTCCTGAGTTCAATTCCCAGTATCACAAAAAAAAAAAAAAAAAAAAAAAAAAAAAAAAATGCTTGTTTGGGTATGGCTCTCACCACATTCTCCACTTTAAATGGCAATTAAAACAGAGCTTTCCTCATTCCACTTCTCTCTAGAGCACCTATGCCACTTAGTGCACTATGCAGTGCACCTATGTGGATTTGTTGTAAACCTACTGTCTTTAGGATATACACTCTATGAGGGCAAGGCTTTGAGCCTCCTGTATTCACAGGATGAACAAGTGCAGGGGGAATACGAGATGAGCATCTCACTCTTAGTATCAGCATGTGCAGGGGATGTTGGGTGGAAGAGATGCTAGACTACAGAGATATGGAAGTGAGTGGGAAGGGAAGAAGCTACTAGAACAGCATGCGTAACTCAGTCCTCCCAGAAGTTTGGGATGAGAAAGAGCAAAGAAATTGGGCAAGGGCTGGAAGGTGTAAAAGATTGGGCTTTGTTCCCTGATTTATATTCTCAGGAAAAATCAGTTGGGAATATGGAAGAAATTGGGAAAGATGATCCTGGGACATGATAGTAGATGTTTCAGTAAAAAGAATAACAGAACCTTTCTAGATAAATTCACCGGGGTCAGATCAGGGAGGGAATCTTCTCCTAAGCCATCTCTTTGTTTTGTGAAACTAATATCTGTTTGGTCTCTGAAAGGGAGAAGAGAATGGGTAGCAGTGGGACGTGAAAGCTGTTGGGTTCTGCAAACAGACGTGGCTTCTTAGGCCCCAGGCTCCGCTGGAGGAGCTGCCAGTGGACTTGAATGATAATAAAGAGGATGTGGGGGTAGGGGACAAGTGTCAAAGCTAGAAATGCCAAGGGGGTTATTATTTAAAATATTTGTTTTGTGATTTAAGTCAGCAACTGGCAATTTAAAACAGTGTGCACTGCAAACAAAAAGGTAACGGGCACCTCGCAGCAGTTAAACTCATTACCTGGGGGTGTGTTTGTGTCTACCCCAGGGTTTGTAGAGGACCTGAGCAGGCCTAAGACTGCGCTCCGAGGAATTGGGTTGGGGTGGGGGATGGGAACGACAGGGAGGAGATGAAACGAGTTGTAGACACAGCTGGATCCGGAATGTGTGGGCTTAAAGTACTGATGGGCATTTCGACCTGATTCCTGTGATTTCCTTTGCAAATTTCCTTCAGAACCTTCATGGTTCTGAAGCTGGCCCACTCTCAGGCATGGCCCCAATCATCCCAGATTTCAGTGTCAAAGGTGACAAAAGCATTCATTCCCTTTGGCCAAGAGTCCCGGAGGGGTCTTGCTGGGCTAATTTCTAAACCCCAAGTCTTCATTATTCCTTTATGTCTCCCTCAGCCTCACAAAAAAAACTCCATCTGCCCTTCCACATACAACCAAGAGCAGAAGTTTTACCTTTGAAGGACTTGTTGAGCTAAGAGAGAGCACTATCTAGGTTAGAGCCTATTTAATTAAATTAATTAATTAATTATACTAAAAGCCCAGCAGAGCAGTAGGCTTGAAGCACACATGTCACCAGGAGACCTGTGCCTGTACCTGGAGGAGATGGGAGCCCAATTCACGGCCAACATTGTCCAGGGGACTTGTGCGACTCGAGTGGCCCCACGCCTCCCCTAGCCCTGTGGAGACAGAAAAACAAAGACAACCTTTAGGGGAAAAATGCATATGGAAGCTTGGGACTTGTCAGAGTTCATGGTTTGTTATACACGGTCTCAAGAGAAAGCACCACTGAACACCGGCCTTAGAGTCAGCCAGCCCCTATCTGCTCCCTAACGGTCACAGTGAGCTAGCATGGGGCATGTGAACTGGTAAATTTTGGCCTTCTTTCCATTGGCTTCCCAGTGGAGATCAGACTTGATCCACCTGACAGGACCTGGTTTCATGGGAAAAAAAGGGGTCTTCCTGCGCAGTCCAAGTGGGACCTCAAGTGGCCTGTGCCCTGAAGGAATCTGAGACTACACTCAGCTATAACTTTTGTACTTCACTGGTGTGTTTACAGGTGTGAGAAACACCTGATTTTTTAGTCAAAAGTTTTAATGTTGTTCTTTGTCCTTATCAAGAACCGAAGGACGCCTCCATACACAGAGAAAGCTGCTGCTCCCTCTGCCCCCCACCCCAAAATGGGATAATTGGCCAGAGTCATCTGGTCCCTGATGGCCTTTCTGATTGGCTTCAGGGCTGTAGCCATTCTCCTCCTTTGCCTGTGACTTTAATCCTCTATGAAAAACCAAAAACCCATTTGTTTACAGTAGGCACCCAGCCCCTGCTAAGCGACATCTCTGGCAATTTTCCTCCTCCTCCCCTGTCCAAAGCCCCACCTTACACACCCCTCACCCACCCCAGTCCTCCATAAGGAAAAGGGAGGGTTTCCTTGGAGAAAAACTGGGCTTTTCTGCAGTTGATTACTTGGAGTGCTAGCAACCTTCTAACAACATCTTCCTTCTGCCTGGACATGAACAATTATTCAGTTTCTCTACTTCCTAGGTGCCATCTTCTAGTAACAACGCAGCTCCTTCTCTCCTTGATGGTGTCACATTTGGGTCTTTTGAGGCTTTGCCACAAACCTCAGCACCATTCTGGAACTGCCTAAAATATGAAGTACTCAAGATTTGATGCTGATCTTAAAAAAAAAATAAATTTTTTGAAAAAGTATAACCTGCTACAATACTTGTGTGCAGGAAGAAATTTCGTAAAAGCAGAAAAATGTTGTGCAGACCTATTTTAAATTATCTTTTAACACCAGAGCTGTTGAAATTATTTCACTGAGTAAATGCTTTTATCCTTAGAACCAATGAGCAAGGTTTAACTGAACTCTTTTTTTTTTTTTTTTTTTTAAAGTGAGCTACTTGGTTGGGAGGCAGGGTACCTTAAAGCATACAATGACAAACACTCCCATGTATTAGGGGCCTGAAGGATCTTTCACAGTAAAACATGCAGTTAGACTTTTTAAAGGTGCTGGCCAGGAGCTGCTTCCTAAGCAACGATCAAAGCCCTGGCTACGAGTAACAGGAGCACCCCTTAAGCTCCAATAGGGTCTTTCTGGGTGTTTGCACATCTAAATAAATCTAACGATTTCCCCACAGCTCTGCAAACACGGACGCTCCCGCCTGTGACTGGACTCCTCTCCCTCCCTGGAACAGACTGACCCCTCCTGACTCCCACTCTGCCCCGCAACCCTCCCCGAGTGACTCCACTGCCCTAGTCCCTGTCGTCCTCCGGACCATTCCCGGAGGGCACGCGTCACGGTCACCTCTTCGCTCCTCCGGATCCAGCCAGCCTATCCTTGTTTTCTGGCACCTGTACGTTTATTGGCACCAGCTCAAAAGTACCACCCAGAAGGGGGAGGAGGGAATTAGCTGCGGAGCCTACACCGGAGAAAAGGCTAAGGACGCTGCTGGGAGTGACCAGCACCAAGGTGGCCCGACCCTAGGGCACCCTTGAAGCCTGAGAAGCCCTGAAACCCTATAGCTTGCGGAGCTCAAGCAGCACTTCTGCTCCTCCCAGAGCCCCAGAAGTGTGGGGAGGTGTCAGAAGTGTTTGAAACCCGTGCTGGAATCAACGAATATCTTTAAATGTGTTGAGGCTTTCCCTGAGTGACCTTCAGATAGAAATGGTCTGAAAGGCCCTGCGTCGCTGCGCGGGACTTGGGAGTGGGAGACGTGTCCTGGACTCCAGGCGGCGCTGACCTCACCGTGGAGGGGTGGTGGCCTCAATGGTATGCGCCCCGGGGGAAAATAAGACTTCCCCGGCAGGTTAATCAACAGCCCGTGAGGGTGCAGGTTAACAAGGGCCTGCCTCGCCCTCCCCTGCACCTTCTGCGACACACACCTTTTAAGAGATCTTTTGTTTTTACGGAGCGCTGTTTTCTCTTTCTGCTCCCCGTGGAAACATCACTGGGTTGGGTCTGGGTTAACAGAGGCACTGGGTACCTTGTCCACCTGTCAGCTGCTCCCAATGCAGTGCCAGGCCCTTTGGGGTGCTGAGGACACCTCTGTGTGCCCGATCCCCGTCACCCCTTCTCAAACCTCTCTAAGTGACCCCTCGCCTCCTGCATTCGGTAACGCGCTCTGGCACCCAATTTCATCTGGCGAGGGGGTAAGCTAAGATTTCGTTTCTGCACTTGACCTACCGCAGAAAATTCGCAAATCCTTTGATTGTCTGTTTAAAATGAGGAGGAAACCGGCTCCCTTTGCGGCGAGATTACAGTGGGAACAAGATCTAAAGATTCTCGTGTAATTCGGAGAGGCCAAGGGAATAGGGTTTTGCAAAGGAGAAAGGAGCTCTGCGAGGGAGGCGATAACTAAATCGGGTTTTAGACAAAAGGATTTTCCCCAGCTAAAGTGGCCGAAGACAAAGGAAAACATAATCTATTTTGGAAGATTTCCAAGATATGCCATATTAACCTTGGCAGATAAATTTTACTTCGCCCCCCCCCTTCCCTTCAAGTCTGGTTTATCATATTTACATAAGTAGCATTACAAGGGATGTATCTATTATGGATCTAAAGGACTAGCTCACATTTCACGGGAAAACCCAGGCAAGTTTCACTGTTGCTTTACCCTGGTACGAGGTTGAGCCATTTCCATTTAAATGCCCCCTGACCCAAGGATTACCTCAATGGACTGACTGCGCGGGTTTTGTAATTTCCTGAAAATGAGATTTCGATTTATAAAACAAGAAACCAATTAGTAACCAAATGAGGCGAAGTAGATCCACTAAAATTGACCTAATCCCACAGGCACCATTTAGGCCCGTTCTTGGCGAATGACTGATGAGCCCCAGTCTAGCGTGAGCTCAAAGCATCATCCAGCTGTGTTATTGCAAGCAGCAAAAATAAATTGATCGAGCTTTTCCTTCCAAATGAATTTCATACCCTTGACAACATATAGATTACAGACCAGGCATCCTCACCTCCTTGACTCAGACAGGAAGAGGAGAAAGAGAACAGCTTTTTCTACTGTTTCGTTTTGGTGTTCTGGTTAATATATAAACACAATCTTCCCATAGAAATTGTTTCCTTCTTGTAGTCCTGCCCAGGGACTATTATCTCCCGGTGGATGGTATATGCCTTTTAGGCAAAGGGGTGAGGCAGAAGATGAATAAAGGGTTCACAGTCACCATCACAAGCCGGGACCGAGGTGGGAAAGACCTAAGAGGCTGAACTTCTCCAGTCTCGCAGCAGCTCCTCTCGGCCACATGGGTCTCTCCCGGGTGAAGGGTAGGGGCTGTGCGGGAAGAGGCTGGCTTGGTGGACCCCAAACTCCTCGGGAGCTGCAGACCCTGCTCCTCTCCAGCCTCGGTGTTTCTGCCGCACTCATCTCCGAGACTGGGGGTACTCCAGAAAAGAGAGGGACCCAGTACGGGCCCTCCCAGTGGGACGGAGCGCCTGGAGCAGTTTTTGGGGAGAGGCCCTTCAAGCACCGAGGCAAGGCGTACCTGCTCCCATTTGCAGTGCGTGGGTCGCCTTAGGTAGCGGGTGAGTGTGGCAGGGCTCCCAAGGGCGTCGGCGACTGCTTGCCCACCCTACACTGTGTACCCTGTCCTGCCCTGTGTGCCGCGGCATCCCACCCAGGGTAAACCGTGCGGTCACCGCTCCGAGCTCTTCCTCTGTCCTTGGAGGGCTCTGCCTGCCACACTCCTGCACACACACACCGCTTCGGCTTCCAGCCCAGGACCAAGCGCGCCAGCCAAGCCACCCTAACTGCAGCATGCTGCTAATAAACGAAATCTCAAAAAAGCAAAGGAGCGCCAGGTTCAGCCAGCTCCAGATTACGGCGGAGCACAGACGTGTAAGGCAGTGTACGGCACTGTGGACCAGCGTCAACGATTTTCCCCAGGACTTTGAGCCTAGGAGCGTGGCAGTGACTTGGCGAAGTCCCCTCCCCATAGTCCTAGTAAGGCACAGTCGCAAGGGCAGGCGAATCCTTCTGGGGTTCTACTTGGCCTGGGGATCCCTAGGACCGCACCAAACTCGCCCTTTGGGCGCTGCCTTACGGAACCAGAGTTCTCCGGCAGGGCTCTGAGAACCCCAAAGCGTGGTGGGTTCACACTCACACCCGGAGGTGTGGCGCTAGGAGTTCTGAGGGGAGACGTCCCGGAGACCTTGCCGGCGTAGGGACAGAGCAGATGGTGAGAAGCTGTGGCGCAGGAGAAAGGGGACGCAGGACGCCGAGCTAGCCAGCCTCGGGCTTTGGGCCTTGGACGAGGCGCGGTGCAGGCCTCGCATGGATAATTGTCCGGGTCCGGTCTGCCCAGAGCCGGGAAGGACGAGGACCTGATGGCAGAGCCGCCCGCTGTGCGGGGCGCGGTACAGCCTCGGGAGCTCACTCCACTGCAGACCGTGCGCCCGATGCGCCCAGGAGAAAGAAGCAGGAGCACCGCTCCTAAATGGCTAGGGTTTCCTCTCCTCGCACAAAATTTACAGGACCTCTAGGTCCGTTCCGCGATCTTGACTAGACCTGAGAAATACCTGCGCCAACGGAGAAATACGGCAAGAACGCCTAGGCTTGAGCTCTGTGTCTGTCTCCCCGTTTGTCTGTAAAAGTTTGAAGCTACCGACGTTCCCAGAACCGAGAACTCGCGAGAAAGCAGTCGCGTCCTCTGTAAATTTAGCTTCAGGTGCCCTGCTTTGAAGGCACCATACCGTAACTATGAGCGGGGCAGTATTCTCTTGCTTTTTATTAGTTTTATTAGTGTTCCTTCTCTTTAAAGTACAAAGTTATTTTTAAATCGACTTTACAATTTCCACCACATAAATCTGTCTTGGAAATCCTCTGCACATAGTTTAGTTCTGCACTCCATGTTTTAAGTCAACATCAAAACTGAAATTAAACAGAGGAAAGCAGCGTGAAGCATAAACTGTAGTTAAAGACTTTTAGATGAGAAAAACTTCTGCAAAAAAATAAACACGGAAACCTAATACTCAATCACTTCTCTGAGGGACAAGAAAAACAGCCTTAAATCACCCATCCACGTGGGAACTGGGACCTCCTTCTCTTTTTCAATCCTCTGTCTTAAAGGGATATATATGATGGAGGATTCCAATGTTGAGGCGAATGTTCTAGAAAGGATCTGTGAAGGTTTAAGTGCCTTTGACCTTTTTAAGGTTTCTTTTTCTCCTGAGCAGCTAGCAAGCTCAATATTTTGATTAATTTTTAAAAGAAATTCTGACAATGATATGACAGTAGAGTGATGTTACCAGGATTCTGAACAGCAATGAATTTAAAAACCATGTGTGACTCTTGAGAGTTTCTCCTGCACACCTCTATGTCACCAGCCAAAATTGTATGAGTGCTGAATAATGGGCATATATTTCTTTTCAGCTTAATTTGCCCTGTTTAGCAGATCCAGGCATCTCTTTTTTAACCTGTCTCCTAGGTTTCATAGCACCAAAGACTTACACATTTCTGTAGCCCTCAATTTTTCCTTTGCAAGGCTATTTTAGAAAAGAATGAGATGTAGGCTTGTAGTGATTTCACAGTAATGGGTCCTGATTATTTTTCTTTTTCTATTAATTGCCTATCTAGGGCCTATTCTTAACTATTTCAGGTATCCATACTTCACTGCTGCATTTTCTCTCCAACTCCTGAGCAGTTCAATACTGTCTACTCAGGTAAACTATGGAAAGAAAAGTTGAAGCAAGTTCCAAACACAGGCCATTAGACACTTGAGCAGGGAAATGTATTCACTGTATTTCTCAAGTGAGGGTAGAAGGGGAATAACCTACATTTTAACGATTTCTTCCTTTTTTCAAGTGTAAGTTCGCAAACATTTCTTTTTCTCACTCAATTGATAGCCTTTACATTTTACAGGATAATATAGATAAAATGTGAAAGAAACAGAAACTGAACTTGTACATTGTGCTGCCTATAGTTATGTCACCAGACTTATAATTATTTCAGTGTAACTTGCAAAATCTAGATTAGATGGAATAGGATGCTTACCAAGAAAAAAATAGTTATCCTTAAGATAAAATATTATGGAGGATCTACTGTGCATTAGGATTATTTTGAGATATATGTAAAGAACTTTATCTTCAAATTCTATCTAGGTTGTACACAAAATCACCATCATACAAAGTACTCAGCTTCTTCTCCTGCCTTGGACCCCCCTGTCCCCCAGCAGCTGCCTGGGTTCAGTGCAGAGCCCCAATTTGGCACCCCCTGCAGGCTGTGCCCTGCTCTGTGGCAGGTCGCTGTTTAACTCCTGGGAGTGTTCCTTTGAAAACTCTTGTGTATTGTTTTTATGTCTTGCTGTATTTTTCTTTATAATTCTAAAGCACTGTGTTTAGGTTTGGAGGTTACTGGAAAGGGTATATTCTCAAAATTAAAACTTCATTCCTACGATCCAGCTGTTCCAATGACCCTGTCTGTCTCACAGGGTGGGGGCTGTGGGTGAGTTATGAGCTCAACAGTAGCTGGAGAAATAAAGGTTTGGCCCAGAGTTCACACATCCTCCTCTCTCCTCCCCCAGACCTCACACTCACCCACTGAGGATGGAGAGGTGGAAGGGGCCCGGGACTCAGAGGAGCAGCTTGGCGGTTAGGAGACTTCCAGCAGTAGTCTTTATGGGGCTTTCTTTACAAATAACTAAAAGTTGTCTCTAAAAGTCCCAAACTGGCTACGAGTTTACTTTTTTCTCTCTATTTATTTAGCATACGATTTCTAATTTGTGGACATAGCCCTTAAGCAAGAAAGCTTTCTCTCTTAACAACAACCACAACAACAGCCAGATCCGCTCAAGACCACGCGTGCTCTGGGTCAGCATAAAATAGACCAGCGTCCCAGCCCGGCGACTCCCCGGGCTCTGGGGTGCCGCATAGTGCCCGCCCTGGAACACCGACAGGCTATTCTTCTCCTCCTGCGATTACTAGCAGCCTCACAAGCGGCACCATATGCCGCTCCTGATCAAACAGCGAGCGACATCGGCACCGATAATTGACGAGACCCGCCAGAAATCACGCAGCCAGGCAGCCCACTGAGACCGCAGGGGCTGACAAATCACTGCTAATAATCCTGTTAGGAACAGCGCGGCCAGCGGGGTTCGCAACAGCTTTATTTTTATAAAGTAGGCGTTGACAGTATAAAACACAACGAGGTCTCTTTTTTAAACAGAAGGCTGAGTAGCATAATGACAATTTTTCCGGAAGCAATTCTTAGCACAATTTGGATAGAGAATATGAGTTTTAAATACATAGATCCTCACTCCTTTTTTTCTTTTTAAAAACTTTTCAGGTATTTTTATACTTTGTTTTTTCTCCTCCTATGGTTTCCACAGTCAAAAGAGAACTGTTGAAAGAACCATTTCAAGAACAATCGACTGAAAGAGAACTTTAGTTTGAGGGCAAAACTGAACTATAATTTGGAAGTTTTCCTGTAGCACCCTTGACTAATTTTGGAGCATGTTTCGTCAAAAGCTTAACACCAATAGCAAACAAAGTGAAACTTTAAAGCCAGTAACTACTTCCTCTCCCTATCAATATTTCTTTAAAAAAAGAAAGAAAGAAATAAAGACAGACAGACAGACAGAAAGAAAGAAAGAAAGAAGCAAAGCAAAAAAAATCAAATACAAGCAACAAATCTTTGTGTCAAATTAAAATTTTTCACTTTTAAATCTCTCCCTCTCTCTCTCTCTCTCTCTCTCTCTCTCTCTCTCTCTCTCTCTGAGACTGAACTCAGGACCTTGCACTTGCCAGGCAGGCATTTATTCTACTGAGCTATCTTCCCAGCCCCAAAATCATTTCTCTTGGGTGTTGTCTTTTAATCTGTCCTTTACCACCTCA
>PVKN010015862.1:0-18230 GCA_004027915.1 Capromys pilorides
GGTAGTACATTCATCTAGAAATAAGGGGGCATATAGCACTGTTTATGTTGGATGCCTCTTATTCCTAGAAGACCTATGCTTACACAGATAAGCCACACACAAACAGTACATACACCCACACATAATCTCCTTTTTACACTTCATAGCTACTTAACATGCTGTATGTCAGAGCCATGACATACTTAACAGCCTTTATTGAGAAATAATGGGATTGTTTTCATTCTTGCTATCGAATAGTGCTGCAAAGAACGACTTCTCATGTTAATGAATATATCTGTAAGATGGGAAATTGTTGGGCCCGTGACTACCCATTTTCTTGAATGAAAGTTGTATTGATTGACACTTTCAACAAAAAAGAATAACAGGGCCTCCTCCTTCATGTAGTTGTCAGTATAGAAATATCTAACTGATCTATGCCAATCAGACTGGGTGAAAAGTGCAACCTTTGACAGACTTAAAAGCTGCATTTCTCTTTTCCTGAGTGATTTTAAGCATCTTCTCACCTAGAGAGCTGTGTCTACTTCCTGTGAATTCTTTCCTCATGCTGTCATTTCAGCTCACACTTATAGAAGTGATTTTCACTTGATTATTGCCTCAGTGCTCTGGGGCTTCTACGACAGCAGGAGGAGACTTCTCAGCAATCAAAATTCATGTCTTGCATTCTGGAGGCTGGAGGCATAGGTAGATGGCCACACATTTGATGTCACATGAAGCAGTTACCTGGGGTGTGGACGCATGGATAGCATCTCCACGCTGTGTCCTCAGGTCAAGGAAGAAGAGGAAGAGTGCCCGGAATCTTCACTCTGTACTGTAGTGTCTGCTTCGCTCTTCATCCACAGCACACCTGGAAACCAGTCCTTCACACACCAGGACCAGGTTGTCCTGCATCCACTTCTTTCACTCAGTGCTTAAGAAAATGTGGTTGTGCTGGAGCGGCTGACCTTGGCATCTTCCCAGGAGATTCGTGGTGCCCACTTCCTGTGTGTCTAGGCAGGTAGTGGAGGTGTGACTTTGGGCCTATGATTGGCCCTTGCCCCTTACCCTCTGGCTCTGTGCCCTGCTTCCCAGCTGCTAGGGATGCCGCAGCTTTGCTGCACTGCACTCTTCCACCACGCAGCTTCTGCCTTGTGGTCAGCTGATCAGAGATGTCATTCTGAGCCCCATTGGACCTCTCTTCCTGTCAGTTGTGGGTGTCAGGTACTGGGCCCAGCAACAGGAAAAGGGGACTGAGCCAGAGTGTGTGTGCTCTTCTGGGAAGTCACACATTTACTTTGGTATGCTTGGAATTTTACAGCTATACGTCCGTTTCCACATCATCATGGCCTGTGACATTTGCAGTCTGCTCTGATTCCTAAATTCTTCACACTTGCTTTCCCAAGTCTTGAGGCAAAAGAAATACAGGACTCAGCACCAGGGCTTCTGCTCAGCTTTCACCTGTGCTTCCTGAAGTCCGCTCTCGCACTGTTCCCGTGTGAAGGGATCCCGCAGGCATCACACTCGGCCGGGGCTGGGTGCCACTGCTTTCCTTTCTGGAGGTCTTTGGTTGTTTGACTGACTTCTGACACGGAACACTGCCCTGAGGAAATCTAAGATCAGCCAGGTTTTTGTTTCTCTTTTGTAAGTAGCTTGATATTTTTGTCTTGATTGACAACAGAATATTTTTAATTTTAATTTTTTTCTCATTGAAAAACAGTAATTTTACGGTATTTACTGATTGGGTTGACTCTTCTGGGCCATTTTTCCTGGAACATATTGAAATCTTTCAGCATGTATACTAAAGCCTTCTTTTCTCCCTCCTTCATTCTATACCTCCCTTCTTTTCTTCCTTCCTTCCTCATGCATTTTTCTACTTGCTTGCCTACCTACCCTCTTCCTCTCTCCTTTCCCATCCTCTTTCCCTCCATCCCCCCAACCCTCTCTAGCTCTTTCACAGTCCAGAATTTAAATTAAAAAAAAAAAAATTGAGACAAGGTCTCAGTACATTGCTAAGTTGCCCAGGGGCAGGGGAGGGCTCAAACTTAGGATCCTCCTGCCCAGCCTCTCTAACGGCTGAGGCTGCAGGTGTGGGTCAGCATTCCTGGCTGGAGGCTTCCTATATATCAAATATACTTTTACCTGTTTACGCTCCTCCTTGTTCAGTTTTCATGCTCTGAGAGTACAGTAGGACATAAGCTAGACTTCCTTTGCCTGTCTTACATCTATCACTTTGTCATTCCCAATCCGTGCTCCTGTATTTTATTTCCACTTTGTTTGATATTTTTTTTCTTTGTTTCTATGCTCACATCTATGCTTCCAGTGGCAGTTCTTCTTCTTTGTGTCTGTAACGGTTTTATTTTGTGATCCTTTTGGCTTTTTGTTCTACTTCTTTCCTGAGCTCCATGAGATAGTTTCTCTAGAGATTTCTTACTTTATTGTGGTTCTTTAAATGCCTGGGAGAAATGGCCGCCATTTCTACCTGCTCCATGGAATTGCTTTTCTGTGACTATTCTTTACCTGCTATTTGCTTTTGTTGCGCCTTTGCACCTTTTCTGATTATTTACCTGCAAAGCAAGTAGCTTTCTCCTGGAGCAGGATGAGTAGAAGCTGAGGTGCCTGTGGGCTGTGCCTCAGGATAGGTGGAGGTGCCTCATGATCCAGGAAGTTGTGCTTGAGTGCATGAAGAGTTTATTTCTCCCTGCCCAATGGGGCAAGCTGTGTGGCATTGCCAGTGAAAGTCTCTCCTCCATCATTGCCACAGGGACAGGCAGCGCCCACAGCAGAACCTTTCCCATGTGCACCCTGTCACCCCCTATCTCCTTTCCTTTTGCTGTCAAACGTGAAGCAGCATTCACCACTCCAGAAAGCCCTGTGGTGTGAGCCAAGCAGGTAGAGTGTGCCCCTGTGCCTCGGCCTCTGTCTTGAGGGCTGCGTTCATGATGGCTCCTCGTATCCTTGTCTTCCAGTCCCCTCTCCCGTCACAGGCTACCCGCCCTGTCACTGATCAGTGAGCACGCTAGTTTCTCACGTACTTAGGGAGTCTGACAAAGAGTTTTAACTTTTAATTCTCAGCTTCACCAAAAATGACCTTTCCCCTTCATTCTTTCTGTTGCTTTTGAGTGATTTCCAAGAAGACAGGGGAGAAAATATTGACTTTCTGCCACCATCTTTGAAACTGTGGTCTTCCCAAATAGAAGACTTTGACTTTAGCCTGGGAATGATGGATGATGACCATTAAAACACCTTGAATGGTGAAGAAAGAATTTGAAAATGAATATTGCAGTTGCATTGTGAAGGGTGAATTCATAATAGGAAGAGATTAGAACCTGAGAGATACGCCAGGATCCAAAAGTAATATCCTGGTGTGAGAATGATGGGCTGTAATGACGATAGGATTGTAAACGAAAGAAAATATAGAGGAAATGTTAAGAATAGAACACCAGTGATACTTGAAGGATGATGTTTTAGACTTAATGAGGGAAGAGGAGCTGAGATGAGCTTAAAATTTAAACCTAAGTGTCAAACAACTGTGAATTCACCGAGGCTTCATTGACTTTCTAAGAGTGAACTTGAAAGTCAGCACAAAAGTGATTGTTGTGGATCAGTATGGTGACCTAAAGATGACGGGCCCGAGACAGCAAGGGCTGCCTCCAGTGCCCTTCCCATCATATCCCAAAGCAGGAGAGCTTTTGCTAAGCATTCATCCTGGCTCTTGCGGCCCAGCCATTCCGTGGAGAAGACACATCCACTGGCAGCACCCATCTGACAGCGCAGACTCTATAAGAAGAAGGTAGAGGACAGAAGTGGCCACCGCCTCATGGCCATCACCTCATCTTCACAGAAGAGGTAATGGGGACTCTGGTTTCACAGTCTGGAAAAAAGAGAAAGACATCAGAAGCTTTGAGCAGGGCCTGTAACTTAAAGAATAGGAGAGGGACAGACTGGGATCAGAATTAGGCCTGAAAGGCAGGCAAGGAATTGGGAAGGTACAACTTCAAAAAGGAGCTTTAGAGCCAGGGAAATAGCTTGGAAGTCCAAGTGCCTGCCTGACAAGCTCAAGGACCCGGGTTTGGTCCCCAGTACTGCATGGCATGCTGGCACTACACCAAGCTGGGCACCAAAACCAGGTGTGGTGATGTGTCACTTTAATCCCAGTGCTCAGGAGGCTGAGACAGGAAGATCACTAGGAGTCTGAGCTGTACAGTGAGACCTGGAGAGAGAGCTTTAAAAAGTGCATATGATGCGGTCCAGCAGTAAGACATGACCCTGCTGCATTTAGGAAAACAGCTCCGGCTTGACCATGTGTTCTGACTTCAGATAGTAAAACACACTGAGAAGTACCTGGAAAAGAAGCCCTTTTTTGAGTAAACAGGCAAAGCCTGCCTAACAGAGAGAACCTTGTCCTCTGCACCTTTCCTGCATCTAGCTGAGACTCAAATAGTCACCGTGTGTAGCTCTCTGCCACCAGAAGGATGAAGCTCTCTGATGAGGAGGGTGGATCACGAGGGTCACAGGGCCAGCAGGCAGGCTCTTCAGTGCCACCCCTGAGCAGTCACACCATCTTGGACCCCACAGATCTCTTTTACCTGGGTAAAAGCAACCTTATCTGCTTCTACCAGCACTGAAACTGGATATTGCAGCTGAATTCATTTTTTTACTGAGACAGCTACACTATTGTAGGTTGCAGAAGAAAACTGGAATTCAGTTCAAAAGGCTTTGTATTGAGTTGGTTACGTAGCTCAGCCATGGAACAGACCTCTTTCATGTCTGAACTGCTTGTTCTTTTTTCCTGTCACTCCCACCTTCTGCTTGGTTTCCTCTCATGCTTTGGCTTTGATTTGGTTCATGGATTGAGCCCAGGGTCTCTTCACTAAGTTACACCCTCACATCTAGTTGGTGACAGCTCAGGCTGATCCCCGCTGTCGCGCTTGTGGGATGTGATCAACAGTATACACAAGGCAGGGATACGTGTGAAGTGTGAAATGGTGTTCTTTTTCCCTTCTCCTTCACCTGATCCCTTGGTCTGGGCTCCTACCATTTGTCACCTACATTCTGTAAGATGTGTCTAGCTGTCCTTGCATGCTGGAGATTAGCAACCATTCTAAAATGCCGATCTGCTCCTCTTACTTTGCTACCGAAAAATCCTACCAAGTGTTCACTGTTCAAAAGACAGAAGTTGATTGTGACTTTTCCTGTTGCTCTGCAATTGATAGCAGAGTCCACACTCTAAAGAAAGTCAGGCAGCATTGCCTGCCCCCCACCAGTTGTTCAGCTACAAGGTGTCAACAGGAGGCAGCAGAGTGGCCTGTGTGTTCTCCTGACAGGCCAGGTAGCCTGACAAGCCCTGCTGGTCAAGTCTTCCTACCATCCCTGCTATCTGGAGAAGGTGAGTCTGTGCTGAGGCTTCTCCTATTTTGCCCCATGCATGTCCTCCTTGCCCACAGCAAGGGACAGGAAAGAACCAGGAATGGGGACTGTGCTTACCTGGAGGGGTCTGGGCTATCTGCAGAAAGAGGGAATTGGAAAGACACCAGGGCAGGGGAAAAGGTATCAGGGGATAACGGTGAGCATCATCCCATGCCCAGGGATGGGTGCACTTTCCAAGACAGCCATTGGATGTGCACGCTTGGCCAGCCAACCCAGTAGCTGCCAGCTGATGAGGGGACTGGGTGGCAGGCAGAAGCCTGAATCGCTCCCAGAAATCCACACACATAGCTCCCCACCAAAGGGAGGACCCCAGAAGTCTTGCTCATGAGGGATGACTTGGTGCCTCAGTTACTCTTTACTCATTGCTGAGACAAATAACTGACACTCAAAATGAAGGAAGGAAAGGTTTATTTAGCTCACAGTTTGTAGAGGTTCAGTTCATACTCGCTGGCTCCAGAGCCCCTCCAAAGTGGTGTGGCTGAGAAGATCAAACTCCTCCAAAAAACTAAGACTTCTCCAAGGAAGCAGAAAAGTGCTGGCCTAGGCAGGAAGCAGCCAGGGCAGGGCCAGGCTGGGATGCCCCCACAGCCCAGAACTAGCGCAGCCCATCCAGCCAAGCTTCCTCAAGTTAACACAATATATCAACTACCACAATCCACCCCTTGTCAACTTGGCAACTATGCACATACTTCTTTAAGCCAATTTCCAGGTACATAGACAAGCTTAAACATTTTACAACTTGAACATTGTATAGCATTAGAACCATGACATGTTGCCCCTGCCCCCCCATATTCATGCACATCCCTTTATGCAAAAAGCATTTAGTCCATCTCTAACAGTTGCCAAAATCCTAGCACTTTCAGCAATGCTGAAAAGTCCAAGCCCCAAGCCTTCAAGATCTAAGGAAAACTCTTAGCTATGAGCCCTTGTACAAATGAAGTTAAACACTTCCCACATTCAAAGGCATGAAATAAGCACTGCCATTCCAAAAGGTATACACAGCAGGATACAAACAACTGGGACCAGGGCAAGTCCAAAATCCAGAAGGGCAAACATTAAGTCCTGTAGTTCCATGTGGAACATCTGATGCAACCTGTAATGAGTTGTGAGCTCCAAATGTCTTACATGCTCAGTAATCCTACAAAGAAAAGATTCCTGATGGGTCCCTTCTCCTGCCATCCCTGATGGATAGACTAGACCATCTCTCTTTCTCCATCCCCCATGGGTATACTGGACCCCAAAGCAGACACGTGGGAGAAAGAAAGGAGAGTGCCATGACCATTAACCCCATTATATCAACTCCATTGGATTAAGAAATGCCTGCCAGCTTGGTAAAGCATGCTCTTGTGCGTCTGGAGGTGGGGGTATGGGGCTTGACTGTGGGGTCTCTATCTGGTCCTCATCCGTCCCTTCTAGCACTGTCCCAGTGCTCTGCTTCTTGGCTGTCATGAGCTAAACATCTTTGCTGCAGTACGTCCTTCTATCATGATGTCCTGCTCTGGAGCCAGCTGGCCATGGACCAAATCCCTAGAAACTGAGCCAAATTAAATTCTCTTTCAGACTATGGGCTTCCCTTGTTCCTTTAAATCAACCTCCAAGCCCTTCTACTTCCTACATGGGCTCAGATATGAAGCAAAAGTTCCAGGCTGTACTATGATTTCCTTCTTAAAGGAGATTCAATAGCCAAGGCAGATGAAACACAGTCTAGTTAGGATTGGCTGCAGGGCACATTATGCCATCTTTGTCCTGCTAACTGGTACACTGGGCCCTGTACAAGAGGTTCTCCGTCACTTCTCTGACTTGTTTCCTTTCATCATTTCAAGGTCTCCTGCGTATTAGCCTACCAAATAGTGTGAAGTTTTTCAAATGCTTTGGTTATCTCTGGTTGCATAATTGACTATACCACAATGGAGAAGCACACACATAATCCCTGTTGCACATGGCTTTGAAGGGTTGGTTATGCTCAGTACAGGCCTGTTATAGCTCTGAGGCCCCCCCATGTGGCTGGGATAGAGAGCGGACAGGGCTAGATGTACAAGGACAAGGAAGACTGGAGATGGCTATGCCTTTTTCCGAATGTGGAGACCTCTTCTCCCTCTCTTCTCCTCTGGAGAAGCTCCTTGTGCTTCCTCCAGAATCCCAGCAGTGGAGAAGCCACCTCCCCACACCGAGGGACCTGCTGCTCTGTGTTTCTGCCTTCACTACACGGAAGATTCTGCTATTTTGTCCCTGACTCTTTGCTCATCTTTGTTGGGCTTGTGACTGATACAGGCTGCCCAGGACCTATGTCGTCTCTAAGCATCATGGGCCAACTTGAGACAGTATGATCAAGTTCTCCGTGAGCCCCAATGCAGGCTGAGGTCACTTGCCACTAGGAAGCCTCCTCAAGCAGACTGGAGCCTCCTGAATGACAATCATGATCCTCTCACTCTTGCTTCTTCAGGGCTAGCAGGACCGAGGGATACTGGTGGGCACATAACAGTGTTCACCGACTAATGGGTGAATGAGTACCCGCATTCTGTCCAGACTGGTTCCAGCTGGGCCCAGATGTAACTGAGGCTTTCAGTACACCTAACGTCCATTCCAACTCAAAACCTTTCTGCATCTTGGTCGAGAGAAAAGAGCATTTCAAGGCATTGAAGCCAGAATGGGAGGCTGTGCGTTGAGTGATGATTCACTAGGAAGCATTTTTAGAATAAAAAATGTAAGAACAAATACTGTTAAGCCATCAATTTAATACACCAACTGCTAGTGACACCATGGGACTTTATTCTAAGATTACTTCATTCTAGTGAAGAAGAGAAAATTAAAGTTTAATTCCAAGTTACAGAATATAAAATAAGAAAAATACAAGCAAATTCTTTTGACTTTGAAGTTTTACTTGACCTTTGAATGCTATACAAAACCTTACCCTTTTTTCCATGGTAGGAAATAGAAAAGCATTTAAAGTTTCTGTGTGTGTGTGTGTGTGTGTGTGTGTGTGTGTGTGTGTGTGTGTGTGTAAATTGTGGAACTGACAAGGCGCCTCAGCAAAGAACAAAAATAGTGAAAATGCTCTTGGTTCCCCTGGGAGGAACTTTCCATTCTCCTGTCATCTCTAAAGGCCAAAGTGAAATGAGATCTGTTTCAGTCTACTGGTTGATTACATTTTAATGACAGCTACATGTGTGACTAATGCTAAGCCTTATTCTTCTTTTCTAATTACTTACCTTATCCCCGGATCTAAAGAAGTGTAGTGTACAACAGTCCTGAATTAAAGTTACTTATCACCGATTTGGGTATTTTTTTTTTTAAAAAAAGGCAACATAGCCTTATTGCAGCTCCAGGAATGAATAGTTTGACAGCCAGACATTTCAGAATACTTAATGGCTTTTTCCCCTTAACTGCTGCTACTGCAAAAGAGGGAAAAAAGCAATAAGTGTGCATAATGGAAATCTCTCCCCAGTGGCCTTTTCATTTCCTCCAAGCCCACAGGACAGTATTTCATTGGAGAGAGGGCTTAGGGCAGTTAACAGCAACAATATTAAAGAAGAGAAAAATGTATATTTGTATCTTTTTAAAAAGTAACAGGCCATACTAAGAAACTAATGGAATTCTATGATTGGATCCCTGTGAGAACTGTGAACAGCAACTTCTAAGACTAAATGGGTAGAAATAATGACTGTCTTCAAGTTTGATGGGGCCACAGGGTGTTTAATGCTAGAAGAGATCTCACTGGTGGGTTTTTCCTCATTTGCAAGCTTCAGCTGAGTCCCAAGGAGCTGAAGCAACTTGACTAGGATTGCTCGCCAGTGGCAGGGCTGAGCTCTGCTCTGTCTCCTCCACCTTGGCTACATCTTGAAACTCCTGATGCACTGGTCCACTGGGGATGTTCTGGCTTGAACAGGTCAAGCTGTGGCCTGGATACCAGGACTGAATCAGCAGACTTCCACTGCTCCCTGCAGTCACAAGTCCCCAACACTGCACAAGAGCCTATCGGGTGCAGGATACAGAAGTCTGCATCATAGTCAGAGGCACCTTGAACTTTCCACTTTCTTAACTCCTGCAGACTCATCTCCAGAACTGGGGTCTAGACAAGACTGTCAGAATCTAGATCCCAGCTGTGAGTCCTCCTCTCATTTGGGTTGCATTTGTGTCTGCGGATGAGATGCCACTTGGCACATAAAGCTTTGCATTTCTGTGCCCTCCCAATTTTTCGTTACCCCGTGAATTGCTGCCCTCAGTCCCGACTCCTCAGTGGGGAGTGTCCTTGCTCCTGTTCATCTTGTCAGGAGATGACCAAGAGAGATGGCTGCCATGGCCTCCAGGTGATGCAGTTTAGCTGCTGTCTCTTTGGTCCTTATCTGTGTCACTTTAAAATGCAGAGTTTTGATATGGCGAAGACCTTAATGATCCACTGGGCCTTCTCTCACTGGGTGGAATCCTCTGCTGCTGGCCAGTGGCTCTGTATTCTGCCTTGGCTGCTCACTGTGTCCATGTAGCCTGTCCAGCTGCTGGGTGATGCTCATTACTAGCCTTCCACCCTGGATTGGGTCACTTCTGGCATCCCCCTGCGGATTTCCCTGCCTAGAGAGCCCACCGTTCCATACCAGTTAATGCCCTGTGTCCTCAGCAGAGCTGGTCCTGGAGGAATCCCCAGCATCTCCTGAGGAGAGCCAGCACGTGCTGCAAGTATGAAACAGGCTGGGCTACAAAGTCTTAACTTCCTTTGACTTTGACCCTTTGTCAGATTGTTGTCTCCATCCACTAGGAGCATCAGCAGCTTTCTGGGAATGGCACAGTGGTTAGCAAGAACCCTGTCTCTGGTCAGCTCCATGTGCCTGAATCACCATACAGCCTCGGAGATAAGCTTGTTTTCCAGGATGGTCTTTGATGCGGCAACCAGGACCACCTGTCAGTCTTGGCTCCCCACACCACTTGTGGCAGGGTTATGTTCTATGGACTCCTGTCAGACACAAACTGCCCACGTGGCATCTGAGTTTACCGAAACCTAGGATCAGGCTCTGAACAGGAAGCAGATGCAACCTGATGGACCTTACCTGCTCTCTCAGGATGGAAAGCTTTAGAGGAGGAAAATTATACTTCCAAAGTTCTTCCCATCCTGCTTTCTACCTTCCACTTGAAGGCTTGTTGTCTTTAATGCCATAGTCCTTCTTCTTCCAACCCTTCATGCCACTCCAGGGACCCTGGGTATCACCAGTAGCTTATCAGAAAGGCAGAACCATATGCCACACCGAGACCTCCTAGGGAAAATCTTCACTTGCTACATTTTGGATCTAAATTATTCCCCAGCAGTCCCATGTGTTTGAAAAGTGACTGAATCATGGCATACTAGACTCACCACTAGGTTCACCTGCTGATGAGTTCAGGGGTGAACGTGATGAGTTCAGGGGCCTGGCTAGAGGCAGGTCACTGGGGCTGTAATCTGGACAGCTGTATGCTATCCCCAGCTGCTCCCTTCTGTCTCTGCTTCTGGGCTGCCCTGGGTGAACCATCGCTCCTCTGCCAGGCCCTTCCTGGCCTGTTTCTGCCTCTGAGCCAGCCAAACTTGCACTGAGACCTGAGCCAACATAAATATCTCCTCTGTGGAGTTATCATGATAGGGGTTTGGGATTTCTTTTTAATGTAATATAAATAGAGATTGATACCAATAAATAAAATATAAAAAGCGCTCTACTACTTCTGTGAAAAAAGAAGAATTTCATAACACAATAATTAGAGAACAGCAATACTTAATACACTAGGTATTATGGTCTTAAACGAATGGCTACAATGTTGTTACTCAAAGTAACATCACAGATTCTGAGGGAGCTGGACTGGGGCCAGTCCTGTTCTCCAGGTTCTTTCTAGCAGCCACCCTCCCACTTCCCCAGACCCAAGCTGTGTCCTCACCTCAGTGTGCTCAGAGATGCCCTCCTATTGGGCAGCAGCTCTCTAGCTCCCTAGTACTGTACTGTATTAGTGTGTGCCCCTCCTGTGATGACTGGGTGTACTCTAAATGGATGGCGACAGCGTCTTCACCCAGAGCAGGAGTGCTAACAGTGGGTGACGGGGGACAGAAGAGCCTTATGGTGTGATTTAGTCAGAAGGTGTAGCAACGAGGCTGGCTCACAGAGAGCTCGCTCTTCAAGTCCTCTTGGAATTGGTCCTGTGGTCATTCATCCTTATTGTGTGAGAGAGAACCGTTGTGGCAACTTTGTTCAGTACACAAGTATATATGTCAGAAAGTTAAAAACCATCTGTATTTTCACTGAACAAAAAAGAATTAACATTTTATTTTTGTGAATGTCATTGCAGATAATTTTTCATGAAAAGCTTACAATTTATATAATATAGGTTTGTATTTTTGCCTTTTTAAAACCAGATTCTGGGCATTTTCTATTTATCCTAAACTATTCCTAAAGAACATGATGTACTTTTAAGTGGTTTTGTCGTACGCATGTGGGAGTAGGCTTATCCAGGCGCGTACTGCTGCAGATTTGGTGGCTTGTATTCCCAATTTCCCAATGAGTAGCATTTGAAAAATATTGCTTCCTATGAGTCTCTGTCCATACACCTAGTATTTATTACACTTTGAGTGCCTTATGCTAACTGCTAGGCCTGCAAACTTAAGTCTGATGGAATCTGGGTCTGAATCTGGGGGGCTCCTCTGCAGAATTTGTCGTGCAGTGAATTGAGCTCTTTGGTGGCTTCTCCAGAGGGTCAGAGTCATTGTTTCAGTATTTCATCCTATGAGGTTTTCCATGAGACAGCCAGCTTTTCCCAGGTGGCACAGTTCTTGGTCACCAAAGGGCACGGCACTAATGCTAATGGGCCACTGATCATGCAGACCTCAGCGCCTCAGAGAATAGCTGAGTGCTGCATTTGAGGGTGTGCTCAGTCTCTCCAGAATATCCTTCTCATACCTGAGCCTTGGGATTCAGAGGGCCTGAGGCAGAAGGACTGCCTCTTGGCACAGCACAGATGATTAGTCCTGACTCCTTGCACAGGCTTCTAGGAAGAAGCTGTGAACTGTACCACACCATGACTTAGTTCTCTAGGACAGTGGTGCTGGGCTTTGCACTTAGCAGCAGTGTCTTCAGTTGATGCGAGAATGTCATCCAAGGTTTCAGCCCCAGGGCCCTGTAGGCCCAGGGAGGCGAGCATCAGCCCCAGGGCTTCTTCTGGCCAGGCTGTCTCTCTTGCACTCTCAACCTTCTGTTGATGCCACCAGGGACTTCTTTTACTGCATCTTACACAGTGGTCCACTCCTCACTGTGGTGAGGGCTGCCACCTACACATACCCAAATCCTGACCCCTACCCTGCCCCTGCCCTTGGCAGAGCACCTTCAGGGAGGACAGGAGCGCTTCGGGGCAGGTCACTTCCTATAAAGAGAGGACTGGAGCAAGGACAGAGTTCCATCGGTAACCACAGAAGCCTCTAAGCCCCTGGACCTCTCCGTCTGAGGAGATAAAGGTCACATTTCACCTCATGCTGGTGACTGAACTGTGTTAGTGTGCCCCTAAGCAGCTAGGGACATACCTAGCCCTAGCCACCTCTACCACCATGAGAAGAAAGGCTTGCCTGTAGACTCCTTGGCAGGTAGTAGAAGCTGTCTGCTGATAGCAGGAAAGACAAATAGTTGTGGGGAGAAAACACTAAGAGAATGAAGAGAAGGAGATACTGCAGGGTAAGAAACAAGGAGAGGAGGAAGATTCTTAATAAAAGGGCATGGTTGGGCGATGCTGCAGTTGGCACTGGAGAGGCCACTGCTGTTTGTAATTGGTTTAAGGTTCTGCTCAGTTCAGATGGAAATCATGAGTTGTCCAAGTGCAGCTCTGCTCCAGCCCTGGCGCCACCAGACGACACTAGATAAAGCTGGACGTTGTCAGTTGACACAGCCAGCTGCTGCTGTGTGGTGCTGTGGGCCACAACCATTCTGCACTGGCTCATGTTAGACACCATCAGACACTCTGCTATTTGCTGATCTTTCCACTGGCAGCCACCACCACTTGACACTGGCTTATGGCAAAAATCGTTGGTTGATGCTTCTGATGCTGGTCTCCATCACTGGTCCCTGAGTGCTGGTCTCTAGATCTGCTCAGGGTTAATAATCCCTAGTGTTTATTGTTCTTTCTTTTGGACCAACTGCTTTATTCACAGAGTAGATTTATAGAGCCTTCCAAGTGCACCCTACCCCAGAAATAAATCACAAACGGATTTACAGAACAAGCAAGTCTAATTTAACAGAACCCGTGTGGCAATGGGGGGAGGGGGCTGAGGGATGAAATTGGGCCCAGTACACCAGAGGGATCCTTTGGACTAACCTGAGAAATGTAAGGGGGAGTGCTGTGTATGTAGCAGCTACTGGCCTATGATTGGTTCAAAATCAGGCCTGCCGATTGGCCCAAGTATAGATCTGTGAATATTTCAAGTGGGTGCAGGGCTCCAAGGCTGTCCTGGGTGAAATTTAGTGAGAGGGTTGGGTAAGATGTGCTGTTTGATTGACAGATATTGTGGCCCTGGGGGAAATGACAGGCCTGAAACCTAGAGTGGGCTAGTTGGGTTCATTGCAGCTTGTTGTGGGTGAGAGAAGTAGAGGATGTGAATCAGCCCAGGGAACCCTCCTTCCCTGATTCTGACCTGATTAGGGCATCCCCTCATTTCTTCAAGAGGCAGCAGCAGCGTCTGTAGTAGGAGGGACACTGTTGCTTAACTGAACTCCTAGTAGAGTGGCCTGAATGAAAGTGATCACTGAGTACACAGGGAGGACACCGAGGCAAATTGTCCCAGTGTGTTGGGGGGCAGGTGTTAGGGGGTGTGAGGGGAAGCAAGGGGGAGGGATTTCAGAGCCATCAGCCAAACGGTACCCCCTCCAGCTGGCCACCTGAGGGGCTAGTCAGGTGCTTCTTGTCTGTCTCGCCGGGTCAAAGACTCCAACTTACTGTGGTTGTCTGGCCCCCTCGCTGCTCTTGAATCCACTTCTAAAGCCTCTGAAGACCGGAGCACAGCTTCTAGTCTTGTGTACAGAACCAGCTGCCTCCCCTCTCCGGAACAGCTGTGGAATTTCCTGCATCCTGGAAAGCCTCCTCCTCTTCCTGTAGGAAACAAGGGGAGTGTGCAGCGGTGCATCTGATCCTATTTCTCTGGAGAGAAGGCACAGTGCCAGCCCCTGTACTGCGTGTTGTGTGTCACTGATGTCCCCTTTCCTTTATGAAAAGCTCACAGCTGTGCCTAGACTTCCTGCCAGTGCTCTTAGAGGAGAGCCACAGGATTTAGCAAATATCAGTACAGAACATCCAGTTATGTTTTAATTTCAGATCAACAGTGAATCACCACTTAGTTTAAGTATGTGTCACTTATTACAGGAGATACTTACTCTGAAAAAGAAATTGTTTACCTGACAGCAACATGTTCCTGGAATCCTGTCATTCACCTGGCAGTCTCATTGTAGAGGTATTTCAGTGGAAAATTCAGGCCTCATTTGACGACTTATAATTTAAATTCTTGTTTAGGAACTCAATTTCAATTTTAAGAACTTTAAAAAGAAAAGTTGAGACCATTGGTAAAGAACTCTATGCATTTGTATGTGGCTTCAATTTTGCTTTATTGAATACAAATGGCTTCTGGATTAACTGAGCAAGGAAATTTCATGAGCATAAACAGTTGGGGGCTTTGCTGTACCTGTTTGCAATCTTAGTTTAATGAGAATGAGATGTACAGTTTGTTACTGCACTTTGAGTATGTAGGGGATGTATGGTCCTCATCCCCCCCCCACCCTCAAATAAACCCTGCATGCCCTTATAGGTAGGGCTTTTTGGAGGTGGCTACATCCTGGGTGTGTGACCCTGGGATTAAGGGTGTGTGATAACTAAACTGGTTTGGCATAGTTCTGGGTAATGGTAGATCCAACCTGGATGTGGGTGTCAGCAACCTATAAGCCTGTAGCCTGGATGGAGTATAAAGGGTCAGGAATAAGGCAGGCAGGCTGCTCCTGCTGTCTCCTGCCTACCCTGCCAAGGACTGCTTCTGAGCCATGCCTCACTTTAGTGCCCCCTCCCTTGAACCAGATGACTATGGATTGAAACCTCTGGAAACAGTGAACTAAATTAAGCCTTTCTTCCTTGAATTTTGGGTGTTAAATATTTGTTTCAGCAACAAGTCAAGTTATCATGACAATATGTGCTGCCGGCTTCAACTCAACATGAAGACTTTGATGCTGTGGTTGTGCTTAAGACAGCCAAGAGAATATTTTATGAGCAAATACCAATATATAATCCCAACAGAATATATTTTGTACTATTTTGAGATGACTTTTCATTGAGATAATGTTTTTAAAGTATGTTCAATTTAGTCTAATAAACAACCGTTAATGTTTCAATAAAATTTTCCACCGTGCTATATGAAAAGTCATGCATTTATTGAGACCTAAGATGAATTTAATTGCTATTGAAAAATGCCAAGTTCTTTTGCATTTTCATTATCAACCATGTTTTTCCTTAAAATAGGAGAGAGGAAAGTGCCTTTAAACTGAGCTACAGTTTTTACCACTGCATGAAATGTTTTAGGAAAATAGTATGTATTACTTTCCTAGGGCTTCCATAAATGAAATACCATAAACTAGCTGGCTCAAAACATTCATATTCACTAGAGCCACAGGTTCCAGACACCAGTGTGGACAGACTCTGTCCCTGGCCTCTTCTCTGACTTTGTGTAGTGGCCAGCAGTCTTTGGGCTTCCTGGCTGCGATCTCTAGTGCTCACCTCTTCTATCGCATCCTCTCCGAGTGTGTCTTCATCTGGCCGCTGTCTTGTGAAGGACCCTAGGATCCAAGTCTACCCTAGCGTGACCTCATCTTCATTGCATCTGCAACAATCCTACTTCCAAAGAAGGTTGCATTAGGGGGCAGTGGGGATTCAACATATGGGATGGGAGGGGGTTCAGTCTGCCACATAAAGTACACAGACTGAAGCCAGATAAAACTTGCCAAGTGTTGTTCATGTTCCTTCCAGTTTCAAGCTGTCATCCTAGGTTTCAGCTGGCCATGTGTGTCTTTTGGTGTATTTCTCCCTAGTGCTTACCCTACCATGAGCACCCTTCCTGTCAAAGGAGCTGCAGGAGTGGTCAGACTGGGCAGGGTTCCATGGTGGGGCCCCTTGTATAGTCACCACTGGCACTGTCCTGGGAGAGCAGACCTGCTTTCAGCAGGCAGTGTGGCCCCAGGGTAGGTAAGGACAGTGCCTGGATGTCTTACCGATCCTTTCCCCACCCCCCACTTTGCTCTTTTGCTGCCCTTTCTTCTCCCTGGGACTAAGCCCTACCCCTGTTCCCATGTCCCCATGTCCCTGCTTGAAGGCATCTCATGTGAGGATGAGCTTTCTGCCAGCTCCCCTGCCCTTTCAGAAAAATGATCGCATAAATGCTTCTAACTGTTGAGCTCCTAGTATTGTGAGACAAGGCTTTCTTTAACAGCTCTGTGAACACAGGTCTAAAATAATAATTATATAAAATTACCCAAGTTTTTAGTTTTCTCTCACTTCAGATGACAAAAATGTGCCCTCCGGGTCTAGTGAAAGGGCACTGGGGTGTCTATGAGATGCAGTCTCTTTCTCTATCCCCTTTCCTTCTCTATATTGGATATTGTCTTCTTCTACCTGTCTGCCCTCCAGGTAGGAAAAATGAACCAGGGAGGGAAGCCCAGCCTCTTTTCTGAGTTAGACTTCTTAGCAGAGTTTTTCAAAAGTCCTGCCCAGTGGTTTCTGCCTATGTAGTGCCTTTTCTCTAAGGGAGACTTAGACACACATTTTTCATGGGATACTTTGCTGGTTGGGCGCAGAGGTTGCGTCCAGCTGCCCTCCAGGGGCCCTGGGAGGATGAAGTGTATCGTGCCCCATTGGCTGTCCAGAAGAGGCTCCATGCTTCCAGAATCTGTGACCCAGAGGAGGAGGTGGGAGTATTGGTAATCTCACTCAGAATGTACTTGCATGTCAGAAAGACAGGAACATAGAGACAGAAAGTGGAGTGTTATGGTCTGATTTGTGTCTACCTAAATCTGTATGTTGGGATTCTCAACCTCTCAGAATGTAACTATTTGTGGAGTCAAGACTTTTAAAGAAGAAATAAAGCAAAAAAAATGAAGTCACTGGGCTGGCCCCTTAACCAGTTTGACTGGTATCCTAATAAGAGAAGGAAATTTGAGCAGAGAGATGTGGGGAAGACCATTTAAGGATGCAGAGCTATCTGTTCTACAGCTATCTGTAGACTGTGAAGAGGAGCTTCGGGAGAAATCAGCACTGCTGGCACCATGATATCAGCCTCCAAAGCCTAAGAAAATCAATTTCTGTTGTTTAAACTACCCAGTCTGTTGACTTAATAGCCCTAGTAAGCTAATATAGTCTTGGGATGATATAAGATTGGTAAACCTGCATAATAATCTTACCTGGGCTTCATCAACACTAGACATTTTTGGCTTTTTATCCCTTTATGCATGTGGCCAGCCTTGTCACTGTATCTGGAATGGAAGTCTCCAGTCTGAACATCTACATGTAGCTTCTGATACTGGGTGTCCTGACCAAATGTAAGCCTGTGCTTCTGAATCTGAATGATGTGATGTCTGCACACCCTCTGCTGTAGGTTAAGAATCACCAGCCATTGGAAGGTTGAATTGGACACTTAGAGAAAGGACAGCCCCATCTCTGTCCCCTCCACATCACAGTTTCCTGTTTAAACTGCCTAGGATTACACAGTTCAGGAGCCACTGCTGGCTAATGGCCAACACAATCCTGATGTACTATGTGGTGACATCTATAAGAAAGGGGGGAAGATCATTACAGAGGTCAGTCCTGGC
>PVKN010015863.1:0-18233 GCA_004027915.1 Capromys pilorides
CAAATCAGCAAGTGTTTGCCACCACTCCCTATAACTTCTCCCTTAATGCTACATTTACTGCACACACACACACACACACACACACACACACACACACACACTCCACCACCACCACGACCACCACCACCACCATCACCACCATCACCACCACCACCACCACCACCATCACCACTATCACCACCATCAGCACCATCTGCTGCTTGTTCCTACTTCTTGAGTTTTCTTCCCTGCAGAACTAGAAATTGGGACAAGGAAAGGGAATTGTATATAGATGAGGGCTGGGCTGAACAAGTTACTTCATAAGTAGTGTTACCTAGAAGTAAATTGAGAGAAAAGCTCCTTTTCTCTTCATTGTTTTGGAAAGGATAGCCATTAGCATGACTGCTTTGTGTCCTTATGGACTTTAGTGTTAGCCTAGACTGAAGCATATAGTTTTCTAGCTGGAAGGAACCTTACAAATGAAACATCAACTTCAAATTTCTCATTTTCAGGCCAGGAAATGGATATGCAGAGGTAAAATAATTTATTCAAGGTAACAGAGTTAACCAAGGGCAGGGCTGGGATTAGAACCCACATCTTTCTCCTGTCATTCCAAGGCCTTTTCCCACTAACCAGTATTGCCTTCCACTGAGCTCCCAAGGATTCATTCCCAGGACGGTGTTGCATGTTGGAGCCATGTGCTGCTGTCCCAATATCAGTGGGAAATCCATCCAACCACCTAATACGGTCCTTTTTCCCTACACTCACATGATTCTCATTTACACGGGCTGAAGATGTGCTTAGAGAGAGAAGAATTGAGAACCAATAGGAACAATGGTCCATACATCTCAGGAATCACTGCCTCCAATTTGAGGTTCCCCCTCAATAGTCCCTAAGATCTATCAAATTGCTGTGGAAGACTGTTCGTCCCCCTCAATGCACCTCATATCATGTCTTGCCTGTTGGTCTTCCCAGGCTATGTGAAAGTTTGTTTCCAAAGGAAGAAAGGCAGAAAGGAAGAGGAGAGCAATAATTTGGTTCATCTTGACTTTTTGCAATGCCTTTTCAACATTCTTAAAAAAAAAAAAACTATGGTGGCTACCATTACTACTGGCAATGATTTCTTTTTAAAATATGTAAGATCAGCTAGGTAAAATATTTAGTCTTTTTGTGATTGCCCTCATTCACAGTGTCCACATAGCTATCTTGCCCTAATCAGAACAATTTCCAGGTATAAGCAAGTGTTTGTATCTACAATATACCCTGGCTGATCTTAAACATTTTATTCTTGTGTTTGCACTAAAGTAGCAAGCAGTGTGCTCTTCACACCTTATCCATTTTCTTGTGTACACATCTCCTGTGGTCTTCCATGGCAGAAACCAAGGCAACAAGGTCTTAGCATGGAGTTTTCTATGCAACACATCTCTTCTCTGGATCTAAAGGGTAGCAATAATTGATTTCTAAGAGACCTCCTACTAGACTTTCCCCATACCCTAGGTATTTCTTCACCTTTCTGCTTCTTCTCCCCAGTCAAAAGAACTTTAAAATGAATATCAAATTATCTCTAAGATTCTTCTTCATATCACCTCATTCAAGTTTTAGAGCAGCAATTCAGTGCTTGCCTTAGATAGTACTGTATTTCCATTGATAATATCTATAATATGTTGTGTAGAGATGTCCGCAATCCTTCTCAGATTTGACTCTACATGGAATTGCTTTAAATACACACACACACACACACACACACACACACACACACACACACACACACACACACACTGAGATGGTGAATAAGCATATCCATATCCCAAATGAGCTCCATTGCAGTGATAGGAATGTTTCAAAGAATCATCCCTCCTCAGAAATATCTTTGTCAATAGAGTTCCCTAGAAAAAAACCACTGGAATGATGTACTTTGGCTGACTTCTCTCTCCTTTTTTCCAAAGAAAGGAAGGAAGGAGGAAAGGAAAGAAGAATGACTATAATCTGTTCTTGGTCATGATATATGACCAAGATCCATAATCACTCCAGTTTTGCTTTCACTGAATTAAGAGATTTGGATTTTAGGCTCAGATTGATTTCCTAAGCAAATCATTTGTGGCTTGAAGCTCATCTGGGGCAAAGAAGGGGCTGACACCCTCTGCACTGGGACATGAGGCCACAGAGGCCAAGACTAAGTAGTGGTCCAGTCATTTATGGTATTTTAGAAATGATCTGGACCCTCTTTTGTAACAATATTACCTTGAAAACAGAGATTGTCCTGGGTGAGCAATATGGGGTTTAGAAATTGTTACATGTCTAACTGGTCTTTGAGGACAGCCCCATCTACAGCTATGTGGCCGGAGTGTGAGTTTTCTTCTTGGAGACATGACCTCTGGAGCAAGAACAGTTCATTGATTCTGTCTGCTTGCTCTTTGGCTGGAGAGGCAAGAGGCTTTTGGTGATACATAACAAGTAGACTGATCTTTGTTAGCCCTTAAAGACTGTAGCTATGTACTAAGACAATACATTTCTTAAAAATTTATACACAATTTAATTCTTCCTCTGGCTAGCACACCTTACTTTACTAGTAGGTAAAAAGCTAGAGAATCTTGTTACACTAGTTAAGACATAAATGTGGGGAGGAAATTTCTTTTTTTAAATGTATTTAGTTGTTACAGGGTTTCACAATGCAGCTCAGACTTGTGATAATCCTCCTGCTTTCAGCCTCCCCAGCACTGGGATTTGAGGTGTACGCCACTATGCCTGAACTTTGGCCAGCTCTGCTGGCCCTGGGGGCAGGGTTGGTGTGGCACGTGGTACCAAGGATCAAACCACAGTCTCTGCACTTGCCTAAGTCTGTCTAAACATGTGCTTTAGTCCGCTGAGCCATCTTACTGGCCCAGAAAATGCATTTCTAAAACAACAGAGCACTGATTCCAGTGAAAATCCTACCACAGGCTAGGGATGTCAACAGCTTTTAGCCTCTTCCACTTTTTCTTATTAGAGACTAACAAATGTTTTCGTAAACCCTGTCTTTTACTATCCCTGACTGAAGTGTGTATCCTCTACTGATCCTTCAGAAAAAAGGTGCCTTCCCTCTCTGTGTCCTCTGCCCTGGGCCCCAAACTTTGCTTTCATCCCCAGAAGTCACCCAGTCTTTTGATGATGCTTCCTTCTTGTTTTCTTTGTTTAGGATCTATGCAGACCTTACATTTTGGTCAAGCTAAATGTGACGTTTGGTTCACTTTTGACAATACTAATCTTTTATATTTTAGTTTATTGACTTCAACTTTTTCAGTAACAAAAGGAAATTTTTTCTTACATTTTATGCCTGGGGCTAGGGAAATATAGAACTCCCTTTGGAATTAAAACATCTTCCTTATCCTGATTAGAAGGGCAGGTTTATTGGGAGAGGTCAGATAGCACAACAGAAGTGAGAAAAGTCACCTTGTAGACTAAAGCTAACTTGAAGGCATAGGAATGTATTATTTCTGGAAAATAAACTGAGGGAATAAATGGCTTTGTGCCACTCTACCTCCTAAGTGTCTCTTTTCTTTATCTAGTTCCTTACAATTGTTCTCTGTCTATACTCTGTGTTATTATTCTCTTTCCATAGTATAGACATGTACTCTTTGTTCTATGCAATTCTTCTCTCCTTTATTATCTTTTTTAATTGTTCCCCTTTCTCCTTGCCTTGGCATTGAGTGTATGCTTGTTCTTAGCCTGTGATTTTGTGTAGGGATTGATGAAAATTTATTTTCAGACTCAACCCACCCTGTTCTTACCTCATTCCGGTCGGAAATATATTGATGGTAATCAACCCAATCCTGGCCATTTCTTCTTTTCCATTATCAGTCTCAGCATATCTTCTCAACCATTTCCTTAAAGCTCATGTATCTTTAGATTTTGGCCTTCCAGGCGCTGTACAGAATATTCTGTGGTTCTTTTTTACCGTCACTTTGTGAAGCAATGAAGGTGCTCAGAAATTGTTTGTTGAACAGAAAAAAATCCACCCATGGACTCGTATCAGATAAATAACACTAGTTGATTTTGTTTGTTTTGCTCATAGTAGAAAAAAGCTGCAATATAATATATGGAAAGACTACAAAAATTGCTCCTGTCATTTGCTTTGGCTGGGTTGGGAATGGGGAAAATAGAAGAGATCTATTTAAACTTCTACCAATACTTATTAAGAAAGCTCCTTCTAGAAACTTTATGTTTTGAGTTTACCAGTTGTTGAGTTTTTAAAGATAACCTGGTCAGAAATTGGAGTTTATTTAAATGAGAGGAGAATTTAACCAATTCAAACTTTAAAAAGAAACATTCACTTAACTGCAATGTATTATTCCTTCGGGTATAATACCTAACTAAAAATTTTACTTTTGACAACAACTGTTCATGGTCCTGCACAGGCAGTTCACACATGAGCAATTAGTTGGTCTAAAGAAAGAGTTTGTAGATGCTAATTTTACAGCAGACTTTATGGCCCCTGGAAGTGTCACCGCTTGGCAACACCATATGGAATACCCAAATTCTAAGGACTTTTCAGTCTAAACTCTTTTAGTAAAGGGGTTTGAACATGTAAGAGATTATGCCAAAATGTCTCCATTGTACGGTCCTGTAATATATTGCAGCTTGAAGCCAATGATCTCTTATGACTTGTTGACAATAATGCATGTTTTGATTGAATTTTACATTTCTCACGTGCAGTAAGTTCCTTAAAACATGTTTGGTCACAATTTTGTGCCATTAAACTTGTACAGAAAATGCTTTTTGGCCATTTTCAAAGGGGGAAATTTTAAAATGGAAACAGCCCACCCTTTCTGCCCTATAGCTGTAGTTAGATTTAAGTAACTGTAGCAAAACAGTTGTACTTGGTGGTTGTAGTGTTAGAAGTGTTAGCTTGCTAGTGACTAGCTTTGGCGAGTAAATGCATGGTATTATACAATCACATTTCTTAAATAACTCATTTTAACTTCTGGAAAGAATATATTATTCCTCGTGGCCCCTCTTCCCTTACTTCCATCTCTGCTCCCAGGTATCTTAACATTATAAACAACTAATCAATGGCCAATAATTCTCACCAAGAAAAATCAGCAAAGAACAAATAAACCAAAAAGGGAGAGAAAGGCTTTTTTCAGCTGTCTCTCAGCAATTATTGACCATTTTTGAAGGAATGGAGTTAATGATCAAAGAATCAGATTCCCATTGCAGAAAAAAATCACTGGCCAATTGTGAATGTCTTTGGCCCTTGAATTGCATTACAGAATTAAAAACTTATCAGTATTGCCCATAATTCAAATCCAATAGACACTGATGTTCTAGATCTTTGTAGTAGTTTTGAGGAATTTGTAGACATCAGAAGGCTCAATTTGATCACTAACAAATAATTATGTGGAACAAGGAAAAGAGAACAATACAACAAAAACTTAAGGGGGTAAGCCACCCATTTAGTATAGCCAGAAAAAGTGAGAACATGATGAAATTATGTGCATTGCTGTCTGTTTCCCAGACTATGATTCAAAGGCATTATGCCAATGAGACATTCTTCGTTTTGGTTTACTGTTCCTTCTTGGACTGGTGGGTTAGGTTAGGCCTAAGTAAACTGATTGGAGCAAACCCTTTATCTCCTATGCCTGGTAACATCCCTCTTCCCCTTCCCCATCCATAATTTGATGAGGGCTTTTTGGTCAGAGGACTTCCAGGTTGTCTAGAGAAGTTACCCATTTGTGTAAGGTGTTGTGAATTGTGAATGCTGTAGATATGCAGTGTTCAAACTGGGCAGCCAAAGAGCTGCTCTAGCAATCATTTTGGCTTTCAAGCTCTGTTCTCCATAGCATTCTCATTTCTGTGTACATTTGCAAGATGTATGTAATGTCATTTTCCAGAAATAAAACTTGATTTCAATAATTTTGGCTGGCGTTCTCTTTTTTAAACCATCAAGCTAATGATCCTATAACCATAATATATCTAACCTGGCAGGAAACAGACTTTATATTGTTAAAACCCATAGTTTTACAGAAGACAAAGCTGGAGATCAATATATAAAGGAAAAACTATAATTGAACAGGAATCAAATAAGCTATTTTGTATAAAAGGTGCTTTTCCCAAAGTCATTTTGTGTCACTACAGTAGGAGGTTACTTCTAGTGTGTTATCTAAGACATGAGAAAGACTGTGTTCTTCAGAGTTCTCTACTTGCTGCATGTAACTCATTTAACAGTATGGTCTTTCGTCCTCAGTAGTTTGATAACACAGTTACTGTCTTGGGGGAGGAACACATAGATATCTTAGCCTGGGGCACAAATAATTAACTATTTTTCTCACACTGTGTTTTAATGATGTGAAGAATACAAGGAACTAGGCTTGAGGAACAGTTGATGTAGAGGGTGGGAAGGAATGGCAGAAACAGATGAGGCTGCAAGCTTCGGAAACATTTTAGCCAATTCTGTGAGAGCCAATCCTATACCTCCTACCTAAACTATGTTTGAAATCACAAAGATGCCAACATCCCCTAAGCACTCCCCAGGACTGAGGTGAGTCAGAATTCCTCTTCCATATTGTTTTTTATCAACTAGTCCCAAGGCCACCATTCTGATAAAGACAAAGACAGTAGATGGTCATAGGGCTTCTTAATGTTCTTCATCTAAACAAAAGTTGAGTGCAACTATCAGACTAGTTTGTTCTCTGCAATAATTTTGTGGTAATAAAACTTTCACCAGACTCTAGTGGAAAGATAAAACTAAAGGCAGTGCAGTGGGTTTTTTGAAAAGAAGTAATATACCCCTTTGGATTACTTTTACTTTTTATATTATGTAATTTTTACCTTTTGGTCATCAAAATACCTTTTTTTGTTAAACTTTGACTATGACAGAAGATAGGTATACATTTGCTTATGAATGTACAAATGTGGAAAATTTTCTTACTATGTTAGTAATATGGGATGATACAGTCTGTTTTGGGAAATTGGTACATGCACTTAACATATCTTGATCACTTGCAGCCCCACTACCCCTTCTCTGTTTTTTCTCTCCTTTTCCCTTCTCCCACTATTAACATCTACCTTCAAGTTTCCTGTCATTTTTCTTTTATTTTATTAATTTTTTCTGGTTTCTCATATATAAGAGAAACGAGACCACTGGAATAGAGAAAAAAATGTAGAGAAAAACCCATGTGTCTACAACCATTTAATATTTGACAAAGAGTCCAAAACTATATGTTGGACAAAAAACAGTCCCCTTAAGAAATGATGCTGGTAAAACTAGATTCCCACATGCAGAAGATTTAAACTAAATTTCTATATGTCACTTTAAAATCAAATTAAAATATATCAGAGGGCTAGATACAAAACCAGAAACTTGGAAATTGCTAAAATATGACATAGGGGAAACACTCGAAACCAGAGGCACAGAGAAAAACTTCCTGAATAGGATTCAAATAGCACAAAAAATAATAGCAAGAATGAACAAATGAGACTATTTCAAATTTAAAGCTTCTGCAAAGCAAAGGGAAAGCTTCATTTATCCTGAGAAGGTTCAATTCAAATGTGTCTGTCTTTATTTCATATTTCTTTTTCTTTTCACTTCTGATAATCTATGAAGTCTAGAAGTTTAGCAACCACTGGTTTAAATCAAGAGAATGGAGAAATAGAGACATCAACATGGAGTGAGTTGTAAGAAAACCAGTGTTTTGTATTTGAAGGGAGTTCTTCTCAAGAGTACTCAGTCTTTATGATTTCTAGCTTTTGCTCAGCTTCCTCTTAGCTTTCTGTTCTATACACGGTATGAGCAGTGGTATGAACACTGCTAAGCAGCTCCGTCTAGAAATTTGTCAGAAATACTCATCCTCTAACCACAATATATATGGGGTCCAATATTTCTTTTGTGGCTGGAAATGGTGGTGCACAGCTATAATCCTAAAGCTCTGAGAGGCTAAGGTAGGAGGATGCAAGTTTGAGCCCTGCCTGGGCAATTTAGTGACTCTTTGCTCCAGTGAATTCTACTTCCTTTTCCCCAAGACTAGGCGAGATATTATGCAGCATGTGTAATTTCATGGACTATTTGATATACAATTTTACATTCTCCCCAAAGAAGAGACTCAAGAGATTGCTACCTCTGGTCAGATCTCTATACATTTTGTTTTAATGGGAGAAAATCATAGTCATTTCAAACTTGAGACAAAGCTTGCAAAGGTAAAGGCATGCTGGAATAGATATTCACAGCTGTGTTGAGTCCAGATGGGGACATAAAGAGACTGTGTTAAGACCAGAGCTGGTGGTGGGGCATAGAACTGTCAATATAAAAGTAGTAAATTGGATACAGGGAGGAAAGGAAAAGAGAGAAAGCCTTGGTTTGAGCAATTCGACCCAAGCTTCTCCTGTTCCCAGGTCTGCCTCTGCTCTGGAGAACTCACTAGCCTCTCACACACCTCCTCTTCTGACTTCAGTCCTGGCTCTGCAATGCTCATTCACACTTCACTCTTGCTGACAGAATTGACCCTTCTTTCGCTGCCTAGAAAAATACCCTCTGAATGCCCTTCCACATTCTCTCCACCTGTCTAAATCTCAGATGTAGCCAAAACCTACCAGCAACGAAACTTAAGGCATATTTATAAGAAAAACAAACTCAAACATGGAGAAAAACTGACAACTTTCTATCCTGAACTTTCCAGGGCAGTCCTGATCTTATGTATTTTTTTTTTCCTTTTCCAAACAAAGGTGATGTGTTAAACATGTAACTAAAAAGAATTTAGTTTCCCTACCTTTATAAAATAAAGTTTATCACAAATCAGAAAACATCCTGCATTAGGCCACACATCTGTACTGAGAATTTGGAAAACAGGATTCCTCCCAAGGCCAGGTTTCCTCAGGTTTTCTTATCAACTTATCTGGCACCTCTCTTTTGAAATTCTTCACTAGTATGGCATCCTTCATTTCTCATACTGCCTTCCCAATACTCTACGAGGGTCTTTCACATTGATTATATCAAGCCTGATTGCTTTGAGGAGACTGAATAAGCAGATAATTTCTGTTTCTACACTGGAGGCTACTGATTTTCTCCAATCAAGAAGACCAGCTTAGGGCTGTGGAGATAGCTCAGTGATATAAGTGCCTTCAAAAAATGAAGAAAAAGATGAAGAAGAAGAAGAAGAAGAAGAAGAAGAAGAAGAAGAAGAAGAAGAAGAAGAAGAAGAAGAAGAAGAAGAAGGGAGGACCTCACTTAAATTATTTTACTCTCCCCTCACACACGAGCACAGTTCTAGATGATTGTGACATACTTCTGCCAACTAAAAGAGGTGTAAGTACTAGAGTTTTGATTAACTTTTTTTTCTTTTTTTGTGACAGGCTCATCCTGCCCTGCGGGTGATGCTGGTGCAGCATGTAGTGCCGGGAGATCAAATCGCATTCCCTGCACTTGCCTAAGCTTTCCTAAACAGGTGCTTTAGACCACTGAACCATCTTGCTGGCCCCTTGATTAAGATTTGATTAACAATTTACTCTCTTCTGAAATGATCTGGTACATATAGACTCATAGAATGTCAAGGGCCAAAGAGCCTTTATAAATCACTGGTCCAGTGTTTCTCAAATTTCTCTGAGGATCTAAGTCAGGTAGAGTACTTATTCCAAATAACACTTCCAGGGGACCATCTCAGTCCTAAACTCGGTACAGTTTCAGAGAGCAGCCTGGAAAGCCATATGGTAACCAGGAGTCTTACTGATAATTTCATTTTGGAAGTTTTCTGCAGACTCCAACTTTGTTGAGGTTATTGTAAAAATACCCAATCAAATTTCAGAGAATTGGTATAGGGCCTGGATGCTATACTTATCACAACCAACTCATGCACACTCTACATTTCTGATCTGTGGCCCCACTTGAGTGGCAAAGTGATAAGTTTGACCCCCTCATTGTTCAGAAGAGGAGGAAACTGAGGCCCAGGGAACTGGTGAGATACTTGATTTGTTGACTCTAATCTCAGCTAGATGACTCTGATGAGATGGCTAGTACTGGGGATTGTTGTTTCCTGGCCCAGCACTCTTTCCCTCTAATGGGGCTACTCAACACCACAAAGCACTTAAAGCTGCCCATCTGCCATAACACTGTTTCCAATCAAGAGCTAATCAGAAAAATGATGCTTCCTTAAAAGGGAGCAGTCCCAGCTTGTCTAATAATGAATGAATACAGTGGCAGAAAAAAGATGAAGGATGGAGAAAGGGAAAAAATTGATCTCATTTCAATTGAGGAAGTAAGCCAAGGTACCCTTACAAAGAATATGGGTTGGGGAAATAGTTAAGGTCATGCAATATCCTTCTACATTATCCAGAGAAAAATAATAAACAAACAAAATTGTATCCTCCAATGCCTTAGAAAAGTGCTAAGATGGAGGACCACCTCCATCTGAGAGCTGAAAGAACTCCAGCAGGGGCAGCCTAGCTTCAGAAGTGTGGTGAGGAAGGTTCCTAGATAGTAGCATGGGTATAATAAAGTTTTAATGATGAAGAATGACCTAATAATTACCCTGCATAGAATAAATCTTTAGTTTAATGGTCTGCTTCGTGCACAGGTATCACTGAGGAGGTAACTGGAGCTGAGGCTTACACAAGTTGGAGTTTGTGAGGGAAGCATGGTAGGGGCATTTCAGCCAGCAAGACCAATTCCAACATACGCAAAGAAGTAAATTCCATGTCTAGTGTGTCTGAACATTGATAAAGCTTCTGCTGAGGTAGAAGATCCTGGAGTGTGGAATTTAGGGAAGTGAGTGGATTGAAATGATGTTGATGGGCTCAAGTAGGACTCATGCCCTCGAAAGGTGTTGAGGGTTTTCTGTGCCAGGCACTGACATATGCTGTGGGAAGTTAAGGGCCATGGCTCAGCATAAAGTAATTATGGCATCATGACTTATGTTGTCTCCTGAAGCAGTACAGAATGGCAGGTAAATTAATTCACCCAGAAAGAGGACAGGAGAGCCTTGTTAGGGGAAGCGAACAGATTAGCTGAGACCTAAAAAGTAACTAAAAATTAGCTGGCGGGAGCCGGAGTGTTTCAGGTAAGGGGAAAGATATATATGAAAGCCTTGAGTAAAAGCACTGTGTGTTGGAATAACTGCACAAAATCTGAGGTGACTGAAATGTGGAGCATGATAGAGTAAGGTGTTGAGAGATGACACCAGAGAGGCAGACAGTGGCCAGATCATGTGTAGTCTGCAAATCACATTAAGAAATTTGAATTTCCTCTAACAGCACCCAGGGACTTGCTGAAGAGTCGAAGGTGGGAGAGTAAGATGAGCAGGAAGGAGATGCAGATAGACCACTTCTGTGGTTGCCATGTAGAGACAGGACCTAGGGGACAGAAGCTCAGAGAATAAGAAGTACACTGCAGGCTGATGTCATGGGCCAGAGGAAAATATGATGGCTTGGACAAGGGTGGAGTGTGTGTAGACAGGAGGATGGTGACAATTCAGAGGGGCTTTAAGGACGTGGAATCATCAGGATTTGGGGAAGGATTAAATCTGTGGGAAGGCGAGGGAGAAAAGGTGTAAGTTCTGGCTAGAGAGAAATGAGTCAAAGAATATGCACTCTGGGCAAGGAAGAGCTGAGAGTCACAATGAAGTCTGGGGAACCTCTTGCTGGGTAGGGGTGGGTTTTGGGCACAGGTGACCTCATGCAAGGGGCTGTGGAGGAAATCGTGCTCCTACTCCTTAGCAATGCACAGCCTGAGAAAGGACTAGGGCTTGGATGCTCAGGCTTTATTCTTGCTACCAAGTGAAGGCTGGTGGGAGGAACTTCTAATTGCAGTGAGGCAGGCTCAGTGCTCAACATCCCATGTATTGCATCCAGGCGAAGCCTTACCTATGCCGGCAGGCATGTAAAGTTCTTACTGCATTTACAGACTCAGAGAGGTCAAGGTGAGATCTCATGATCGGGCTTCTGTCCACCTCTCTGCTGTCATCTCTCCCCACCTTTCTTTCTTCTAACATGGTCCACATTTAAGCATGTTGGACTTCTTTCCAGTTGTTCCAACACACAGTGAGGAAATGATAGTCTGATAGTCTGTTAGACTGACTTGCCTCTTTGTAAAATGTTGACACAAGCAGCCTCTACATGAAATCATACCACTCTGGGTGCCAAAACAGCAGAGTTTACAATCTTTAGTTGGAGCAGCAAAGAAGTTATAAATAGATTGGTGGTTGCTGTCTAAAGACACTGCAGTGTGAAAAGGTAGACTGCACCTTGGACAGGGCAGTAAGACAGTTGTAGTCATTAAGGGTAAATGGTACTTAGAATGCCCCATTCAGAATCTCAGAACCAGTACAGTGAAGAGAAAGCAGTGCTCCAAAAGCTTGTGGTGGGGCTCAGATGCTTGAGGAGCATCACCACGAGGGATACAACTTAAGAGCATGGATCTAGAAGGACTTGAAAAAGTTATTTAAACGGGATTGCAATTTTTCATCATAGATTTTGTCTATATTTTTCCTCATTATAATATTTTCCTTGCCTTAAAAATTATGGCTTAGGGGCTGGCTAGATGGCTCAGTGGTCTAAAGCACCTGCTTAGGTAAGCTTAGGCAACTGCAGGGACCGTGGTTCTATCCCTGGCACCACATGCTGTGCCAGCCCCACCCCCAGGGCAGGCTGAGCCAACCATAACAATAAAAAAAATTATGACCTGATGTCTTTACTAAAAAAAAAAATGACATGCAAGAGAGGTATGTATATATTGTTAGCTTGAGTCAACCATCCCATAGTATATGCATATTTAGAAACGTCAAATTGTAGAATGTACATGTATATAATTTTTACTAGTTAATTACAATTATTATTAAATGTCTGCTAGAGCATTAAAAGACACAATCAAAAGATTGCATAGACCAACCTAGGGTATGACAGAAAAGTTACAAAGTATCTAGGAATTGCTATCCACAATTATAAAACATTCTGGGCCCAGCCATGTGTAGTGATGCATGCCTATTATCACAGCACCAAGGAAGACTGAGGCAAGAGGATTGGAAGTTCAAGTATTAGCTGGACAACTTAATGAAAATTGGTCTTAAAATAAAAAAATAAAACGGCTGCAGATGTAGCTCAGTGGTGGAGTGTCCCTGGATTTTGTTTCTAGTACTCAAAAACAAAATAAAAACTAAGGAAGGGAGAGACAGAGAGACAGAGCTAATCAAACGGCAAACACATATATTAAATGACACTCAACATCACTAATCATTAAGGAAATGCAAAATGTGACTGTAATATAACCTCTCTCCCATTAAGATGGTCATTATTTGAAAAAATCCAAAATAACAAATATTGGCAGCCATATAGAAAAATTAGAACACTTGTGCTCCTGTTATAGGAATGTAGAACAGCACAGCTGCTATGGAAAACAAGATGGCAATTCTTCGAAAAAGACCATGAAGATAAAATTACCATTTGACCCACCAATTTCACTTCTGGGGGTATCCAAAAGAATTGTAAGCAAGGACTCAAATAGATAGTTGTACACACATACTCTGGGTGGCACTGTTCCCAATAGCCAAAAGGTGGAAAGAAACCAAGTATCCATACACAGATAGATAAGTGGACAGAGGAATACACACACAACAGAGTATTATTCAGTCTTAACAAGGAAGAAAATTTTGACATATGCTACAACGTACATGAACCTTGAAGACATTATGCTAAGTGGGACAAGCTAGTCACAAAATGTTAATGCTTGTATGAGTCCACATGTGTAAAGCATCTAGAGCAATCAAATTCATAGAAATAGAAAGTAAAAGGGTAGCTACCTGAAGCTGAGGGAAGGAGGAAATGAACAGTTGTTTAGTGAATATAAAAATGTTAGAAATGTTACAGAGTTTCAAAAAGCAAGATGATAGGATTTCAATAATAGTTATTATATTGCACATTGTTGTCTTCAAAGGAGTTGCTCAGATGACCAGATATAAGCATGAAAGCTGGTAAAAATAAACATTTTTAATCTTCAAAGATGAAAAATTTTGGAAATATTTTACAGCAAGGTGAATATACCTAAAGCTACTGAAATGAAAGTTAAATGGTTAGGGTAGTAGGTTTTATGGCATGTGTATTTTATCATAATTAAAGTCTTAATAAAAATGTAGACTGAGATCTGGGTCCCAGAGGGACCTTTCTTTCTCCCCAAACTTCAGCTTCTCCCAACAGTAAGTCTTCATGAATACTCCTAAACCCCCTCCAGAAAGCACACTCAGGAAATGTAAAAGGAAGGATCAGATCAGGATCCTTCGAGACTCCTCCGTTTCCACAGCATATACTGTCCCTCCTCATTTGTTTTTACTCAGTGGATATGCTGAGTAGAATTTGTGTGAATTCCTAGAATGTGACTTCCCAGAGTTACTAGATGAAGTCTGTCAGTGAGAAGGACAAAGTTGTGCACAGTTTGTTCCGGCTCTGTGAGTTAGAAGGAGCTCTGTGCTTATCCACCAGCAGTGTATCTTTGCAGATTTGAGGCAACCCCTGCTTCCTCTAAAGCTCTCTTTCAACTGCAGGTACAAAAACAGAATAAGCCACAGTCAAAAAAGAAAAAAAAAAAAGCCTATCCACCCATGAATGGCACTTTGTAAGTAAGCTAATGTATAACACTTTCGAGAGTCAGGCAGGGAGCATGGTTGCTTTTCCAGCAGTAACCACATCAGGGGTGTCAGATGCTAATAATCCCAGGATTCTGTGGTCAAAGGCTTTGAGTCTGCAGCCAAACTTTGGGTTCCAGACGCGGAGCCCAGTGATGTGGAGCCCAACCTTTTCATTACCAAGGATCTCTTTTATTATTTCCCCTCCATGGCCTACACAATTGGAAATATTTGTATCTAGCAAAGCTGCATATATTTATGGAACAATTTATTTTACCAAACTTTTACTCACTCAGAACTCTTAATCCACAAGAGATAACCACACCAAACTAATATAATTCCAGTCAAAAGCAAAGAAACATGATATTGTACTTAGCTCTCTGTGGTTTTGTCTTGGCTAAGGGTACAATTTCTATAAGAGTATTCTAAATACTGAGAACTACATTAATGGAACCAGTTACTGCCTTCAGAGACCCTGAATTCAGAACTTCCAGGAAAATATAGTGGAACATCTGCAGGATGGATATCAGTTTAAGAAGCTTTGATGTCCACAGACCACATGTAAAAATAGAATGCATTTCCAAGCTATCTTCCTGCTTCTTTTCACTACTTACAGTTGGTTGAAGTTTCCCATATAAAGAAAATGATTAAATGGGGCATGTTCAAAACAACAACAAAAAGCACATGTTTACCTGAGATCTACGTATATGCCTTCTAGTATGACAGGATAAGTCTCAGACACAAGGTCTTCAGACTGAGAGGATTGCTTGATTTTTTTTTTCTGTATCTCTGAAAACCACTAATCAATGCAGTGCTGTACCTGGTGTGATGAATAGTTCTGTCAATGAGAATAAACTAAACTGTGATATCCTTGGAAGAAGAATGACTTCATTATTTCTATGTCCCAATGCCTGGCAATGTGTGGCCACTCAAATGCCCCAGTGAAAATGAATGGATGGATTCCATTATAAAAGGACCATTACCTAGAGGTGAAACATGTAATTGTTATAGACATACAGGTCAGGGACCACAAGTAGAACCCCTTTCCTCATCATGTATTCAATACCGTCCAGTCCTTTCTGTCTGGTGGCTAATTGTTTGCCATAATATTCCTTTATCTGAGATTCAAAATAACTCCTTTTTCTTTGCTTACCTCCTCACTTTCCCACATTGCCATTGCTCGTGTACATAGACCAAATATACTAGTCCAATAAAAAGATGTGTTAGAACCCCAACACTCCATTTTGGAAAGGTTCCTGGTTCTTTCCCGAAAAGAAGTTTAGAGTGGATTGAGAATCAACGCAGCCTAGATATTTCTTTCTCTGTATTGTCACTGGTGTAATTTAAGCAGAAGCATTCCTGCAGTTGTTACACTCAGGCAAGTGTGGGGAATGAAACAGTTGTCTGTGACTGATTTAAACTGTGGTTTTTGACAACTGTGCCCTGGATTGAAGTGTCCCATCTGTTAATTTTAGTGTCCAAGGGAACTGTGAACATGAGCTCCAATAGCAGCAGTGTCAGTTCTGTGGGGTCCTTCACAATGTAGGAAGAGTTTCTCTCCTCAAACCAAATTGTGCATTTTTTTTACATCTAAGTGCTATTAAATTAATAGAGTTATTTTTGGCAGAATCTAGAAATGGAGGGAAACTGTTAGCAGGACATGGAAGGAGCAGTAAAAGAAATGAGGGGCATCTTTTCAAATAATTAAGAAATAAGCAAGACTATCCACATGCAAAGGTCAGCAAAAGGTCCCCTTCTCAAATTCCTGTCCCTAACCCTAATTTCACCCCTTCTCCATCCCCTGTCTCTAAATTCAAGGTCCCATGCCATGACAACTTGTTCTCCTAGAAAAGTCACTGAAGATTCTCTTTCAAATTTCAACAATATTATGACATTAGTGATCATTAGTATATTCACTGTGCTTTTTTTTTGTGCAGGACCAGGGATTGAACTCAGGCCCTGGGCTTGCAAGGCAAGCACTTATTCTACTGAGCTATCTCCCTGGCCCCCTCACTGTGCTTTTATCTATCAACTGTATGCTTAGTAACATGAGAGAAAGTACAGTTTGGATCAAGGAATGAAAACAGATGAATAGTGAGAACAAAGGATGCTTCCTAGGAAAGGTAGTGCTAGGTGAGATGTGCCAGTGCAAGAAGGTGAGAGCTCTGTAGGTAGAAAAGCAGAATGGATCATGTGAAGTCCAAGGAGAAAGGGAGACAAAAGCGGAGGTAGTGGGACTAGAGTATACAATATCACCATAGGCAGACACTTGAAAGCCACCTCAATGAAAGTAGCTTCAATTATTTTATGCACCCCAGTGGCAGCTTTCCCAGCTGCCCAGTTTACTAATGCATGACTGGCTTTATGCTCTACGTGGCTAGGTAAGCTCTTGTCTCCACAAACAGCTTGAGAAAGTCATGTAAGCTCCTAACTTCAGCCTGAGGCTCCACTGCTTCTTAGCCTTTTGGCTAAGATCAAGTGCAGATTTTGGGTCTTCACAGTCTGATCTCATTAGTTGTCAACAAGAACTCTGAAGCTGAGCTCCACCAATCTCTCCTCAATATTTTTCCATGGAGCTCACCTCAGCATGTATCACATTGACACCTAACTCAAAATCTTAAACCCTACACAGTTCTTTTTTCACCCGAGTCTGCAAATGCCTGCTTTCTCTAAAAGCACTAACATCCTTCCAGATTCAGATCTGGTATAGGATCATTTAAGTTGATATAAAATTTCCACAACCATCTTGGAAGAGCTTGTGAATGTTTGTTTCTGTGGGTGTCATGCTCGTCTGGATTAGAGGCATCTGGAGAGGGATAAATAGAGTGAAGGAAGGAATTTACTAAGATTGCTTCCCGAATTTGGGTCCAGCAGATCATGGCAGCAGGGCACAACAGATATGGCCAGGCCTTATCAGGAGAAAACCTGGGTTTGAATACTAGCTCTTCCTCAGGAAGACCCATCTGACAAGCACACTACACATGACAGCTTTTCAGTGTGACACGAGTGAGAAGTACTAAGGGTGAGTTTGCTTCCTGAGCTTGGAACAGCAGCTCACTTGGCACACCCTGCCTATGTTCCCTGTCTGAGCCTGTCATTCTCAGGGCTTCCCCATAGTGTAAAACTCTCATCTCTCTATGAACTTTTCGTTTTATTCCATGCCTTAAAAAACTAAGAAACACCCAGTTTCAGTGGCTGACAAAGCCAGACCTCATGGTGGCAGCAGACCTCTTGTGTACAGTGGAGACAGGTATCAGATTTGCAATCTGAGCTGTGTGTTTTCTCATTGGTGATATACTGTGCTCCATTATCTTTTGTCATTCCCATCTCTTAGCTACTTCTCCCAACACATTGTCTTATTAAGTTCAGGCATAATCTTCAAGGTCCATTCAGTATTCTTATAATTATGTATTTTACAGGCATGCTCTGTTATTTCCAATCCATCCCACACGTATTTACTCAGTACTACAAAGTTCAGCTGAACAAAATGGTAGTTTTACTTTGCTGTGTTTTGAGTCCCCCAGCACAATGGTAGTAATTCAACCTGAGGGCTAGAGGGCTAGAGCTAGAGAAATATTCATGCTCTCTTTTTCTTCTTCTTCTTCTTCTTCTTCTTCTTCTTCTTCTTCTTCTTCTTCTTCTTCTTCTTCTTCTTCTTCTTCTTCTTCTTCTTCTTCT
>PVKN010015864.1:0-18235 GCA_004027915.1 Capromys pilorides
AGCCAACGCCTTTGGGTGCTTGCATTTTCACCTTTAGGAGTATTGCTTTAGTAATAACTATTCCATTTCATTAACTGGAAGAAAGATATCTTAGACAAGAGTATGCCTTTTCCCTCTTCCCTTCTGCCCAGCGTTGGACTCTCAGAATGACAATAACCTGGACAACCTTCCAGCTTGGAGCTCAGTGGAAACAGAACATGAATAAAACAGGACTTGGGAGAAGGAGCCATGAGAAGTGAGGCGAGGGATCCCACAGTCCAATAAACCTGACCCCTGCGCCTCTCACACTGGGTCAGAAGGTCCAATAATGGGCCTGTTCAAGTTCTTTTCATGATTGACAGTAGCCAGAGGCAAAACAACTTTGGTGTCTATTAATGTGGTCTCTAATTTTCCTTTTGCCCCCAAACCCACAAAATATCATGGCAGCCCAGGGTGACCAAACCTATGAATTCACATTTAAATCCACACCCTTGTTCCCTATAAGAATAACAACTGGGTTCAATCCTGATGCTCCTCCGGTGAACATTACCTGCAACTCTGTTTGGAAGAAAAACTTCTGTGGACATTGCGTACAGTCATAGATCTTGTCTTCTTGTCCATGGGCCGAGAAAATATGCTGCTGCAACTTATTTGCTTGAACAAACACTGAAATGATAAAAGGGTGGGGCACCCAGGTTATTTTGCTTTTAAAACACCCACAGCTGATTACTGGCACCTGGGGGTGTGGCTGAGCTTCACACCTTGGGAGACGGACGCACAACTCAGTTGGATCGCTGGCCTTGCCAAGATGCGCTCTACCGAGCACCCCAGCAAAACCAAACAGCTCCCAAGTAATGGCTCATGGAGGCCCTGCTCCCAGTCAGTGTTTTCAAATAAAGCCGAAAAATTGTCAAATGCACAGCTCTGTCTGGAAAGAAATGACTACTATTTTTCAGCAGCCCATAGGTTAAGAAATCACAGATGCCGAAAACCTGTTTATTGTGTTTGCCTAAAGTTACAGCTAGCACACAGTTCTCCATTTAAATGTGTTAATGCTAAAAATTATATCCCTCAGCTACTCTGGGGCACTGTCTATAAATGCACAACAGAACGGCAGGTAAATTCTCTTTGGATACTTTAAGATCAACTCAGCCTACACACTGAATGCAAGGGTTTCAATAATATAAACATGTTCAATTTTAATGACTACAAAACAAGGTCCTAAGACTGTGTAACAGTTTACCTGGGAGACATACTATTAATAATTAAATTGTATATGCCAGAGGCAGTGTTTGGGTTGGCAGAGCTGACTTCTGATGGATGCCTGGTGCACTGTGACCTAAAAAAGTTTGCATCTACAATATTAATCTGTATAGGCAGGCAAAGGATTTATGAAAGACGTTGGCATTTGACTCTGACTCCACTCTAATCATTAAAATTATTCTAATGGCCAGCCAACATAACATATTATAATATTGTTCTTGTGAGTCATACATTTTAATCACATTTCTCAGTACAAAAAAAAAAAATCTCCTCAGATTTCCTTTCCCACCCACCTAAGATGCTTCATGTCAGAAGGCTTTTGCCCCCCTCCCATTGTCATTTCTAAATTACTTCAAGATACACTAGGTCTGTCTGCATAGAAAATGATGCAGGCCATTCACGATGAATGTATTTTGTGGCTTTACGTACCTCAACAAAAAGAACTGGGGTTTTTATACAGGTTTGCAACTAACCTTTGTGTAACTTAATACATTTTATGAGGTTTCTGGATATAGCTTAAAAGAACTGTGTTATTAGGGGTCTTGGCTAGGAGGAGACGTATCACTCTGTCCTCCTCTGTGCAGAATTATTAGGAACACAGACTCCTAATGTGTGTCTTGCTGATTGAAAAAGTAACAGTATATTTAAAATGTAAAAACACAGAAGAAGAATTCTAAAGGAAGGAGGGGACTGGTTGAAGGAATTACTGAAGGAAGAACCCCAAGAGGCAAATATGGAAAGCAGAGGTGTGGGCGCACTCAAGGACCGCTGGTGAGAACTGGGCAATACGTGGGTCCTTTATCTTCTAGTCTTATTTTTTTTATTATTTTTTAAATATTTTTATTTTATTTTATTTATTTGTTTGTATTATGGCTGGCTTAGCCTGCCCTCAGGTTGGGGCTGGCGCAGCATGTGGTGCCGGGGATCGAACCACAGTCCCTACGGTCGTTTAAGCTCTCCTAAAGCAGGCGCTTTAGACCGCTGAACCATCTTGCCGGCCCTATCTTCTAGTTTTATTACAGAACAGAAATCCATAGGCTGCATATAGTGAGGGTAAATAATCAATACTTGGACTTTTGCTCTGGAAATAAAGAAGTCAATTGGGAAGCACTCACCTATACTCCTACATAGCAACTATAAAGGAAACACAGCTTCGAGGGCCTGGACCTGAGTCCAAGACACATGCAAAATTTACATGAAGGATTTTTTTCCAAAATAACTTCACAGGGCTGGGGAGATCGCTCCGTGGAGTATATACTTGCCTGGTTAGCAAAAGGTCCTGAGTTCAAGCCCTGGAACCACAAAAATAAATAAACAGACAAAGAAAATAACTTCATATTTGTTGGTGTTGATCCAGAACTATGCATAATCCTACTTCAACTCCCATGAGTTTCAAATGATAATTTCTGATTTACATATTTTTCTTTACTGAGAACAATAATACTATAGCACCTATTAAAGTTTCTTTAAAGCATAAATTTATACAACTTTGAAAATTCAATTTCCTAGGAAATAAGTGTCTCATCTAATCTGTTTTCTACTTCAAGGAATTTTGGGAGTATTTTAATGCTATCATTTCTATTTCTTCTAGCAAGTGTTATAAAATTCTCTGAGTTTAAGTAACAGATAGGGGCCATGAACACAGCAGCACCTTTAGATGAACACTGTGATTAACAAGCAGCCTTGGTCTTGATAACCTTTGAACACTGAGAGGAAAAAAGTGAACACAACGTAGGTGTCGTTTTCTAAATGGAAAAGTGCAAACTTAAGAGAGAACTTGAAATGCCATTCCTGCGTCCTGACAGTTAACCTTCCTGCCCATCAGAGCCTTTAAGTAGGCTCCAATCGATAATGCTAATCAGCAGAAATCAAACATCTTCTCCCCAAATTGAACTCTAGTCCTCTCCATAAAAGGCCAGAGCAGTGGGAAGTCCGCTTTGGCTTTGGCTGGAAAGACGTGATGGGGCCGTGACAGTCTCCGAGTTGCCCTGACTTGCGCCTCCTACCTGTGAAGCAGACGGGACACTTGAAGGTGCCTCCCATCCCTTCGAAGCTGTGCTCTATCAGGTGGCACTGGAGTTTGGCAGGGGAGTCGAAGGTCTGGCTGCAGAGCTTGCACTCGTGGTTCAGCCCTTCATCTGTGAAGGAAAACGCATTGAGAGAAAGGTGAACGCCATCCTATCTTACGTAGACTAATAGGTACAACCACAGTGTTTCTATCACCTGGAACAAGTGTGCACTAGTACACACGGTTTCTGGTTATTTCATGCTATTTATGAGTGTATATCCATTTCTGCAATTTAAAATCTAAAGATAATCGGCAGTCAGATTGTAGCAAGGTTTTAAAATATAATTAGCGTATCAATAACAAGACATCTAGTTTTATTAGCATGATTTTATGGGCTCTATATTTTCAACATCCTAAAAGAAAGGACCCATAGAAAAAAATGGAGGGATTGTTCCCTCAGTCCTCTCTTCTGGCTTACCTAAAAGTTTCTATTTGTCACTGCATGGCTTTTCATGGTGTTCCCATCGATACAGGCTTTCTCTTTCTCCTCTAAAATTTTCTAGTAGTTATGAAATACCATTAATGCTTACACTGCCTTATCGATACTCTGATTTGTGCTGCTAGCCAAAGCACTGGCATTAGCTCTACTTGTTTCTTGCATAGCAATAAGACAGTAGGAAGATGTTTCAATGAATTTGCAATTGCCGTTTGTATTATAAACAGAAGCCCTTATTTTTTATGTTGATTTTTCTTTATTAAAATGTTTATATTTCAGATCTAAGGGTTATGCTAAGTAGAGCTACAAGAATGGAGACTGAGAAACACAGGACTAACCGTTTGATTAGTGCTTCTGTAGTGCTTACTGTAGTGTGGACGCTATACGATTACAGAGAGGAAGCCACGTCATCTCATGGCAAGTCCATGTGGAATACTATTATTATGCCCATTTTACAGATGAGAAAGATGAGTACCAGACTGTTCGAAGAAATTTGTTCAGAGTCAGAAGGGCTAATAATTCAATGATTTGGAACTTAAATGTAGTCTGGCATCAGGGTCCAAGGTCTATGATCTTAACAGGTAGGTTATACCATCCCCTTCCTATTTTCAAGACTATGTGACAGAAAGATAGGAGGTAGACAGAGGCTGCCCTTTAGCCTGGATTGTTACCAAGTCACATTTTTTTCCATCTCTTACTTGCAACAGTTTAAAATATTGCTAAAGAACATCCCTGTCAGATATCGTAGGTCTGGGGAATGTAACGCAACCATTCCACGGGGATAACAAGTCTCTGGGGTTCATTCGTTCCATTCAGAGACAAGAGTCTCGTGTAGGCCCTTCGCCAGCTGATACTATTGGCAACACAGAGTCTCAAGTACAAAGTGAGTTATTATTAGCTAACTAGGAGTAAAATTGCCCTATTTGTATTCCTAATCTTTCTTCTCACACATGTATGAGTCTTTAGAAGCAGAGGACTGGAATTTGTAAAAAGAGAAGCAAAGCACTAATTAAGCCCCCCAGTACTGTCTACATTTCACAAGAGATAAAAACCTACTCTGTATTTGGGTGGCACAGTAAATTCCTTGATTATAATTATGTAAGAGGGAGTTTAATTGTATCTACTGACATGACAAGGGGTTATACAGAAAGCTTTAAGGATTATATGAGATCAAATGTATTTTCCCCCTTTAAAAAATCTGTTTCTTTCTTTATAAACATTCCTAAAGTCATCAAAAATTTCCAAATTTTGCTCATGAGGAAATAGAAGAAACACTACTTACGATCGGGCAGTGGATCAGCAAGCTAACTGTCAGAAATACTGGCCAGTTTAAGAGTTTCCTGTTTTTCTCCCAGTGTTCCACACCTCATTTCTGAGTGCAAGAAGGTAGCTAAGGGTTTTAATGGCACTCTGCAACTGTATGTTTTATTCTCATGCTGTATCTCACACAATGCACAATTAAAAAATAATCACTACCATTTTATTTGTTTTGCACACAAACCAAATTACAGCCTACACATGTAAGCTAGTACACACTTGTCCCAGAGTTTTTAAACAGTATCCTCATGAAGTGACATATGCAGAGCTGTTGGGTTTTTCTCTGGGGATTGTGATCAACTGTTATATGTACATAAAGGGAATTATGCAAAATAGACTGTTTCTTAATGTGACATCCTGCTTCTTTACTATAAATATTTTGTTTTTTTAAAAAGAGGGCAAAATAAATAAGATATATGTATATGCAGACAAGGAAAAATGGCTCTCTCAATTTTTATTTATTTCCTACCCAAAGAAGAGATGACACATTCTGAAATGTTGAATAATCCAGATTTAGAGAAGTGACACATGAAAGACAACACGTGGTCATAAAGGTGTTCCAGGGTTAACAGCATAGGCCTGCCTGTCATGTGCTTTATCCTTTATCTGTGGAGGCACTAAACAACCTGGATGATAATGATTCCACACCGTGCTTTCAGAACTACCTTTATAGCTCAAACACATATTGCAATATTGAGAAAATACTGGGAAGGTCTACCTGCTTTTCATTTGCAACTTATGTAATGAGGTCTTTTCCAATAAACTGATTCCTAGGTATTTGATGAGAAGGAAAAATACATCTCAACTGTCACTTAGAAAATGATAAGATAAACCAAAGCCACAGTGCCCAGCGTAGCCAGTGAACACACTAACCCATCCCTCTCACTGTTGTCGCTTCTCCCCTTCCTTCCCCCTTCGTCACACTTGCCTATTGCTGCAAGGTCAAACGTATAATGAATGAGAAAGATGGGGGACATGAAAACATTTTTATGACCAACTAAACAATTCATTGCATGTTTTTAATTGAGGGGAGAGGGGCATTGGTAGTAACAGAAACCTTTATGAAATTTACTTGTAGGGCCAGCCAAATAGCTCAGCGGATTAAAGCTCCTGCAAGAAGGCTCAGGGACTGGGGACTAGATCCCCGGGGCCTGCTGTGCCAGCCCCGTCCCCAAAAGCGTGCTGAGACCGTGAATGAGACAGGGCCTGGGGGCGCAGGCCTGTAATCCCAGCTCTTGGGAGGCCATAAACAGGCAGATCACTACGAGTCTGATCTAGTAGTGAGACCCTGTACATCCTGTACACCGTTCCCTAAAATACAGAAAGAAAGAAAGAAAGAAAGAAAGAAAGAAAGAAAGAAAGAAAGAAAGAAAGAAGAAAAAGAACTTCCTTGTAAGTTCAAACAAGTATCCTTATTCAGAGTCTGTTTATCTCTGCTCTCATTAAGTCTATAGTCATCTTGCATGGCTAATGGTAGCATCTCAATTTTCAAAAAATTTCTAAGACCCAGAGTATGAGGCCTCTGGCTGCATTAACTCCATTTCCTTTCAGAGCCGACGGATGATCCGTAGGTGCTGCGACCAATGCTTGCGGTTTCAGGAGAACCCGAGGCTTAGGCTGAGGGTGCTGCCTCACAGCCATGGCTTGGCCCTTATCTTCCCTCGCTTCTTCCTAAAGATGCCAAAAAGCTTCAAAATTCAATCTAAATAACCATTTCTGCTCTCCAGAAAGGTAGCAGCTGACGGTAATTGGATAATACAGTCTGCCTCATTTATTAAAAAGAGATTCAAAGTCAATTGATTTAATAACCATTACAATATTCTATTAAGGATATAATAGGCTAGTACAATCCTGTTTTTTAATGAGGAGTTATAGATAGGATCTTTGGATGAAACTTCTAGACTTTTCTGCTTCGTTTCGCTTATCCATATTCTCCGGACTTTCTAAAATGAACACATATTGGCTTTTTTCATTACTTTGAGTTAAAACAACCACCACCACAACAACTAGATAGATAGATAGATGGATATATAGATAGATAGATAGCCTATTATTTCTATACATCACTAATAAAGATTGATGATAGCACTCATATTTGATAGCCAAGACGTTATACAGGAAGTTAAGAAGCACTATCACAGAGTATAGACACACTCTAATTTTTCACATGAAAGCACTACAGTGAAATATATGGGTCACAAGAGTTAACACAAAAAAAGGCAAGGAAAAAACCAGAATACAAAACAGCCAGTTGAACAAGAAGACAACAGAGCTATCGTTACAAGCATGTATCTTTCCATGGCACACATAATCCTCTCCTTCTTGTACCCTGACCAGTGGGCGTGCGTTCAGCCCAGCACTGGGAGCCCAGGGTCATCGTGGAGCCCTCTCCACTGAGGACATGACAGAAGCCAGCGACTTCTTATTTGCATCACCCATGCTGAGCCATGACTGAAGCTGGTTTGAGTACAATTGAGAAATAATTTTTATACCAAAATTTCAGCTGAAACAGTTATTTCCATTTGTTAATCTTTGTTTAAGTGTGAGCATAAACATAAACAGGAATCAAGTCTACATAAAAGAAACTGATGCTCAGGTAAACATTTGCCCTAGTACATGTTTCAAAGGAGAGAAGCTGCATACATAATCGAAGTACAACCTCACTGACTTGGTAGGAAATGTGACAATCTTTGACAAAACCTGTGATCTCAGGAAACGGCCTACTGCTCCAACAGCAGTTCCAAGGTATGTTGTCATTTCTCTTTCCAATGTCTACAACCTGGACATAAGGAACTGTTAATTAGCCCTTTCGATAGTTGGGACAATCACAGGTACTAGGTAGTTGCCCCAGCATAATTCAAGCTCTGAGCTCCAGTGTGCACCTGTGGGTTTAACACAAGACACTGACATTTCAATATAAGCTTTGAACACGAGAAAGCCTTCAGCAGCCTCCAGACTGTGTCCCATGCTTCTACTCCTTCTCCTTCAATAAGAACACCAACACAGAGCAGCCAGAAGCACATATTCAGGGGTTGACTTACACGTGGCTGTTATCTCAGGAATCACTGGAGGCCCCTTAGACTGCCTGATCAACACTACAGCCATTAGCGAGGACCAATTTGTAACAGTTTACAAGTAGAACTCCTTTTATTTCCCCCTGAGACTGGCCAGGAGAGTCCTCCAGCCTCTTCCCCGGCATAAATCTATAAGCTAAAGTCCACAGATATCAACCCTCCTGGTCCATCCTCATGGGGCAGAAGCCATACTTAAAAGCTCTGATTTGAGTGGGAGTCAACTCTGCCCTCCGAATCCAAACAGAGGAATCAAATGCCCTGCAGTTGTAATTTTTCCAGTTCCAATGTATGTAGCACTATAGCCTAACATATATATTTTTTAAAATCCAAGAAAACTGTGCCCTAAACCAATTCCCAACCCCCCCATGTTTTACTTTGCTTCTCCTCTGCCCTGAGTTAATTTCCAAGCACACATTTATAAGCCAGGGATCTGAGGAGTAACAAAGCAAAACCACACATGACAAAACTCAGCCCTCGGCTACGTTGGCTCACTGCTTTCTACCAGGGGTAGAAAAATGGGCAGACTGTGCAGTAATTTGCCACACACACAGCCAGCCCATTCTTTCTAGGTCCACGGCACTCTGGCCACTGTAATTTGTTGTGTTATATACGGAGCATATTTCACAACTGTAACCTAAACACACGGAGGTGCTAATTTGGCAGTGGAGAGTATGACTTAGTTTTCCAAGCGAGCAAGTAGATCCGTCAGTGAGCCCTTGACGCGAAGCAGAATCAGCGCACTGAACACCTTCTAAGCCCTTTCCTCTTCTATGCCAGTTGAAGGTGTTGCCCTATTCTCTGGAACAATTTAGCATGAAAATGAACGTGTCCTGAAGACGGGTCCTGGCACTTTCTCCTCAGCAATATGGGTATGAATGCCACTGTCAGGAGTGCTGTGCCATCTGGGAGAGGGGCATGAGATGCAAGCATAAGATGCTTAGAACGAGAAAGAAAGAATGGCGGGACTGTGCGCACAGGGCACCAGCCCTCAAGGCCTCGACCCTCTGTGCACAAAACACCTAAACCATGGGCATCTCGCACAAACAAACCACAGCCGTGCTAGGCGTCCTGTGTGCCCAAGCCAGAGCTGAACTTTAAAGAGATCTACAGAGTGTAAAGGTACATTGAGCTTTTTTTAGGCCGGTGGCCTGAGGACTGCAATGTTTTTGGATTTTGTAAGTAAAATCACTGATATTGACAGTAATTTCCTGTCTTGAACTTCTCATTATCAGCAGGGCTAAAGCAGGAAATGATTCAGCTGGGGTAGGCTGCATGGTACCCAGCAGATTTTAAAGAGCCCAGGGGCTGCCTAGAGCCCCATAAACATCAGCAGCTTGGAAACTAGCAGGAGGTCCAGGTGGGTAGAGGTGGGAGAGGCAGGCAGGGGGATTTTAGATGCTCCGAGATGTAATATTGTCCAATGCCCAGGCTGTTATTATCGGTTATTAGAAATAACTAGAATATTCTCATGGTGGAGAAAACATTGGAATGTTGTTCAAACAGTAAACAGTAAAACCAGCAACCCATAAAAAGGTGGCTTTTCTCCAACTGTGGGAACTCACCAGCAATTTTTTTTTGGGGGGGGGGCATAGGTGGGGAAAGGGAATAAACATATAGACTAAGATGCCTTTCAGATCTAACCAATATCCTGTCATTCCCAGTCTTTCTTTTCTTTGGGAGTAGAGAGTGGGGCTATAGCTCTGTGGCACAGCGCCTGTCTGGCCAGCGAAAGATCTTGAGTTTGATTCCTGGTACAGAGAAAATGGAATGGAAACATAGGCCTTGAAGTTGAACTCTTAATGAAAACACAGTCCCAGCAAACAGCTTTAAATCTTTTTTTTTAAAACTCAAATGATATAATTAGAAAAACATTAATGGAAGGTTGCTAATAAAATCATATATAGTTTCTTTCCATCCAAAGAAAGACGCATACTTAACTAAGAAAAGAAGATAGAAGTGTATTTTTTTTCTTAGTAAAAATATATATTTTTTTGCTGAGAAAGGCAAGAGGGAGAATAAGGATTGAGGCCAACTAAATCCAAAATACAACCTCCAGAAAACAGAAGCTTTGGCTATTTCAAAAATCTATTTCAAAAATCAAGAGTTCAGATTTTTGTATAAAGCCTCGACTTCCATCTAGGCCGCTAGGCTCCACTGAAAGGGCTCCAGTTTCCAGGAGCAGTTTCTCTCCTTGTTAATGCTCACCGGGGAACAGGAAAGGAAACCTTAGTTTTTGTAAAAGAGTTTTCACCAGCTTCCCATCAGTGCTGAACTGTTCTCCGTGTTCATAAGGTCTGTGAGCACACAAAGGCAAGAGGAAGCACTTGCATTGCCTTTTGCACAACGAGTCAGATGTGGAGTGTGAGTGGGAATGGGCTCTTCCTAACTCAGAACTGCCCTGTGTCTACCACACCTACTTAAGAGGGGTGGGCGGCAGCACAGGACGGCTTTGTACTAAGATAGCAGCAAAGACTAATCAAGCGGTGATCACTTCTTGCTGTCCTCCAAGGTTCAGGCAGACAAGAAAACGTGTGTGTTTTGTTGAATGACCCAGGCCAGGCACTTGAAATAGTACAGAGCTCCTAGCTGGGACTCCATAAGTACTTACTGGCTTCATGAGGAATCCATAGTCAGCTAGTCCCACATCTGACTGCATTAGAAAAAAAATGCCTTGACTGACATTAAAAAAATATTTATTGTTTGCCATTTGAGTTTCAAAACTTTGTTTCATTCCTTGTGCATTACACTCTGTATGTGTGACATAAATTTGGCCAAATTCACCCTCCATTGGCTGAGTTACTTCCTCAAGGCAAATAAAAAATGCTCTGGGAAGCGGATCATCACGCAAACAACTGTCCAACGGATCAGCTCATCTCAAGTAACCACCAAGTCAAAATGGATCCCTTCTTTCAAGAGGAAAATGTGATTATGCATCTTCTGTCTCACATACAAAAAAGGCATCGTATAAAAGAAAGAATAGTTGGTTTTTATTTGTCCCAAGTCATTGAGCCATTTCTCTATCATACATCCATGACCATAAACAATTTTTAAGTCATTCGTATTTTTATAAGGTTCTAGTCATTTCACTAATTACGAAAGTCAGATGTATGCATTTATTATACTCGTTGCTTAAAATTGCTCTTGTCTGATAACAAGTACCTACTACTGGAGCAAGTAGGGATATATTTACCTTCAAGTACTGTTCAAAAAGAGAAAAAAACAAAACCACACACTCACACAAATTGGTAGAATCGAAAGTAGATAGTTCATGCAGCATAAACTAAATGTAACCTGCCTGAAAGTTAAATCTACTGGGAAAACATCTCTGAGAACTGAGACGGTGCAATAGTCAATATTAATTCTACACAGTGGCGGGCCAGTAACACGGCTGCATACGGGACCCAGCGCTCATCAGGCATGTTTTCCTGCTGCTGAGCTAAGTTTATGGCAAGGGTCAGGGCCTTTTCTTTTCTTCTGTAATCTTCTGCTTGGCATATAGCCACTAGTTATCTGAAGGAGAAAGTCTCTGAGCACTGAAGGCTGTTTATCCTTGCTAGAAAGCACAGACTGCTACGGCCGATGATTTAACAAGAAATACAAATCAAACCAGCACAGGAAACAGAGGGAGCTCAGGGCTGTCTGCAGATGTGACCGGCCTCACCAAGCTGGGGTTTAAGGTGAAATTTAGTTGGGTACTTTCAAAGCTAATTACCTGTCTCAGAAACTGTACAACTGATCACTTAGTGTAAAGATGCCATCTTTTCTCCTAAATGATGGTGTTTAGGATCTTAATTCACTGGAAAGGACAAATTATATCTGAAGTAGCACTTGGGTGGGTGCTGGAGGGACAAGAATCCCTCTAATCCCAAGGAAGTTCATTCTGTTCCTTGTACCCTCATAATGATCCTAAGAAAAACTCTCAAGCAGCAATTCAAAAATCACCATACTGCAAGTTATTTGCAAATGAGTCATGTTTTTATTGTTCTTTGTTGTGACCTTAGCAACTTGGCCTTGAAGAATAAAGAAAAAGATGTAATGGCACCATAAATGCAATAAGATTTCTAAAAACAGTTTATTGGAAAATGTGCTGTGAAACTCGAATTCTTCTAATCAAACGATGCCACCCCTTAGAGAAATTTTCCTCTGCATTATTAAAGTGATATACTGCAGTACTAGTTAGAGCTCCATAACCTTTAAATTGCCTGATTGTAATTAAGGCCACTAGTTTTATTTAGAAAGGTTCAAGGAGGCTCAATTTAAGTTGGCTTAACTAGTGTGAATTTAATGTCACGCTGCCAGAAGGCGGAGGGGTACTCTGGCCTCGCGGCTCCCTGGCACATGCAGCTGTGGGGTCACGCAGTCAAAATTAAGCCCAGATTTAAAGAAACTACAGCCACCACGAGCAGCTGGAGGTGTGCAAGGGCCCATCCCAGTGATGGCATCTGAACGCCATTCCTGCTTTCTTTCATTCACTGGACTGGCCATTTTCCAATTAGGGGAATTGAAATATATCCGATTACTTATTGTATGAGTAGGGGTCTTATGGTTATTTTTAAGGGTCTAATAATCATTTTTATGAAAAGGTGGGCTTTGGGTAATTTTTAATCTATTTTAGTTATTTAAAATGAAATGAGCACACAGCAAAACAGTGAAGGCAGAAGCGTTGCTACAATGAGATGCTAAGAGGGAGAATTTACGGTTAGAAATATGGGAAGAAAACCATGGCTCTCACTCCAATAGTGCCTTGAATGCAATGCATGGACCAATACCTCAACTCCACTGAAGGGCAGCAAGACAAGGACTGAGACAAACAACAAGACAAACGTGACAGCAGAGCAAGGTTCTCAGAGCACCAACTTGAAGAAGCAAAAGGCAGCAGCAGCAGAGAGAAAATGCTTAGAGATTTGACCCACGTTCAATTTTTTACTGGACGTGATCTCAAAAACATTCATCTCTGGGTAGAATGCTGGCAATTTTCTGTAGCTCCAACAGCAATAATGATAAATGGATTTCCCTACAGCCAAGTGGCTCAAGCAGCCAACTACTTTACCACTATATAATTAATAACAATAAGCAATTAAAGAGAACAGCAGGTTACAACTACAAGGTGTCAAAATATATTAGCAAAGGAAAGTACTGCAACAAGACATTTGAAAGAAAAGTGGGCAAAGAGCTTGTGGATCCACACACAGTATCTTCTTTCAGGCTGTATTTTGGATAAAGGTTTTATGCATGAAGAGAAATAGAGGATGACATGTAACTACTCTAAGGTGATTAGCATCCCTCCAAAACCAAATAACACTTCTCCCAGTGTTCAGAGGAATGGGAAATGGGATAGGGTAATGGGATTATGAAAGCACAGGAGACCTGGCTGACCATTATTCGGCATTGCCCACTTACTAAGAAATATTCTAATAAAGACTTTGCAAACTCTATTTATTGGCTCAAGTATTTTCAAAGATCCCAGAACATTTTGCAGCCTTGTTTTATTTTCCATGTAAAATGTTGGAGAAGCAACAAACTAGGAAAGTATAAGAGGAGATCTCTTTGGTTAAATGTGGGAGCTTTACATAAAGGTGAAAGATGAGTGGGGAATTGCCTAACTATGTGCTGATGGAAAGATAAGAAGAGTAAAGACCAAGGATATGAAGTAATATGGCCCCGTGGCTGTCACCAGTGTGGGAACTCAGGCTTCTTGAATCCCAGACTACCTTGGTCCACCAAACCCTTACTTAAAAACTGTTCTTTTCCATTCCTTGAATATAATAGTTTCAGTTATCAATTAAACACTGATAAAAGTACTTATTTTCTAGATGTCTTATTGATATGCAGAGTTATCTATATTTTCCTGTCACCCGGTCGATCCAGCAAGACTTGAACATGTCTAATCCACCTTTCATACCCTGTCATAAGCCACTACTACTAAAGTCTCTGTCCCCAAAAGAATGCTTTCTTCTTCCTTAAGGAAAGCAAAACTTTGCCTAATAGGCAGCACCTATTGGAAAATGAGAAAATTCTGACAATGGGAAATAAGTTTCCTTCTATCTCCAGATTCTCCAGAAGAGCTAAGAATAATCTTCTCAGGTATGGGCATTTTGGTGTGAACTGTCAAGCCAAAACATATTTCTGGTCATATAATCTGTGATATTATGATGGAGCCCTTATGTTTTTCTCTCACTGGCAACAACCCAAGGATTTAGTTAAGCTGCTACCTGAAGCTCTGTGGAGCCTGGACTGGAGTGTTCTTTTATGGAATTAAATTCTGCAGCAAAAAAGACTGATTGAATTGTATTCTGCCTATAGCTAACTATACTTCTTCAAGTTCCTGAAGCACTTCCTGTTAAGATTCTAAATGATATACTTGGGAAAACACTGAAACTGCATGCATTTCCTAAAGTGCATGGCTTAGTGAAGAGGTAACCCCGCAGTTTGTATGGAAATGGGTGAGTCAACTTGTTCTTATCTTGTTTTTCTCTCTTGAGTATCATTCCTGGTACACAAGCACATGTAGACTCTATATGCTGAAGGCAAGATATTGCTGGCATGTCAAGGAACCATACTCATTTCTGTTTCTTTCTGCCTTTTTCTATCTGTCAAGAGCAAGGTGCAAGAGCTGGAATCTGGTGTAGGGGACAGAAAAGGAGGAGAGAGAAGGAAGAAAGGTAGAAGGAAGGAGGGAGGGAGAGAGGAAGGAACAAAGGGAGGGAGGGAGTACGGACCACAGATTTACATGAGAAAGATTTGTCTCACTTTTACTGAGGTTTGAAGTGTAATGGAAAAGCTAATGTCTACATGTTTTGCTAGGTCAAAATCAAAGCTAAAATTGATGAAACAGTTAATAAATATGTGTTAAATGAAGAATGAGACATAATAATTAAAGGTAGCTCTTTCTCAGATAGTAATTCCTTGTATTACCTTCTGCAAAGCTATTAAATATTTCTAAGACTGTAAGGCTAAATTATAAAGATGCTTCGGGCACAATAAATATTTTAATCTTCTATCTTTATGACAATTTTTCTAAAATCTGAACCAGCTCATTCAAGATTAGTTTTAAAAATTTAAACATTGTATACTGTATCAATATAATGAAGGACAATAATGAATCTCCTTACACAGAAGGAAATCTAGTGAGATAATGTCTCTGAAATATCTACCCGTAGTCTTAAACACTTGATGTATTAAAGGCTGTGCTTCACCTGCATGATATGAGTTACCATTGTAACAACTGTAAAATGAGTTATAGCAAGGAATTAAGTGTTGCCCCTAAGAATCCAGAATGAAATCTGACACATCCAACTATACAGTTGATGTCTTTGAATTCACTTATCAGTTTCAGAACAACACAGGAGCCCAGCATGAAAAGATACCGACAGCATTATTTTGGTCTCCCACTTTTCGTTTGCTTCTGAAAAGTGGCAACAATATTTGGTTTCTTAAAGACACAGACTACGCATGAGAATTTTTATATTAGACAATCCTGAGAAAAGCAAATACTTCATGTCAATTTGTAGCATGATACTTGTTGGACAAAGCAAGTGAACTGTGATCTGATTTGAACCAACAGCAAAAGTTCTCTTGTCTCTGAATATGGGGAGAAAGATCAGAAATTAAAATAAGAACCAGCACACAGAGGCTAGCATTGAATGAATGTGTAAATTGGATAAACTGGAGTGAATATTTTTAATATTCTTCCAACCAATCATCATAATCCAGTGTACAGAAGTACTTAAACAAAAATGTCTAGTAACAAAATAATCTCAGGAATGGGAAGAGAATTGCCCTTAGTTAGACATTGTTCTAAACTACTTCAAAGAATTAAAAGTAAAACACAATCTGGGAGAAGAAGAAATAACTGCTGAGCTCTCAGTAGGAGAGCTCTTGACCCAGGACGGGTAGCCTGGCACCTGGCTGGCCAGGGTGTCCACTCAGAACCCACTGTCTTTGGCACATACAACTGGTGGGGAACACTTCTCAAAAAGAAAATGCAGGGCAAAAAGGAAGACTGTAGCCAGGCCCTCAAATCCAGGCATTGCTCCTTGAAAATGACTATGAGAATTATATCTTCAAGTGATCACAGAGCGAAAACTCCAAGTCTAAGTCCTCACTGTGGTTTTAGCTCAGCTCATTAGGTCTAACTATGATGTCACCTTTCACAAAAGATCAAGCTTTGTGCACAGCCTGGCACAATTTCTCAGCTCGAGTAGCCGAAGGGAGTGTGGACACAAGTAAGGCATCTCCTCTTCCTCCCATAAGGGCTTATCACTGCTAACTTATTACCAGGGTACATTTCCCCCTGTTGTCTTTGCCTGGGGGTGACATGTGATGGTGATCTGTAGAACGTATATGGGGGAGGTTTGCACACACCAGTCTTCAGTGAATCTGCTCAACAGTTTGAATTGGTCCAAGCAACCAGAGTCTTTATAGAGAACTAAGCATGTACTCAGTGACACATTAGTAATTCCTGGTAGAGCTGGGCTCAAATCAGCTTTCAAGCTCTAGATTAAAGGGAGGGAACATAATTAAATTTCAATTTAGAGTCGTGTTTTCACTTGAGTCATCTGCAATATTTAATTTATTACATCTCTCAGCTTAGAAAGACAGGAGACCATCCAGCAGCTTAGAACAATAATGTATGTTTAGTTTAGCCAGTGAATCCCAATAAGAAGAAAGGTCAGAGAAATACATTTTCAGCTTGGGCTTTTCTGACTATCTTAATGACTTATTTCAATATCCTTTTAAAGTTGGATTAAGACCAAAACAAACGACATTCATTTCGTTGCTGTCACTGTTGAATGAATCACAATGTAGCCCAAAATTTGGCATTCAAGAATATGAATAAGCCATGAATAAAAACATAGTGCAATTTTGTTGTTATGGGTACGAAACTTGGTATGATTCATTTTATTAATGTTAATCTGTTTCTAGAAACCAAAAAGAAGGCATTATTTTCAAAATGTGTGAAAAAAAAGGCAGAATCACTTCTCCACCAAATGGCTCCAGTTGTGGGCTGCATTCTCTTCCTCATGTGGAGGGTTTCACACAGACTGCTGAATACAACTTACTGAGTTGATCTGGAAAAGACCAACAAAAGTACACTGTACTGCTCCAATGGCTGGGTTCACAGGAATAAACAAACAAACCCTCTCCAGTCCCCAGAAATGTAAATACAAAGTTAGATTTCCCTGTACTACATTTGATTGCATTAATTGATGTTTTAAAAAAAATTGGTTGAAAATAAAGCCCAGCAGTAGCATTTTTCTCTCCTAAATCACAATGGCAGCACATTACAAACATTACCAAAAGGTCCCCTGGCACGATTGTAAAGTTCCACTCTGGCAGTAAAAATGCATCTACTGTGTGTTCTCCACTTCCATCTCCACCCTCCTAGATATATAAGAAAGAAGGTCACAAATGCAATTAAGCTTGCCTGTGCATTGCTTACATGTTAATTTCTGATGAACACTTGGAAATTAAGCAGGCAACCACTACATCTTTCTTTTCATAATATCAACCAAAAGCCTCCACCCAAATCCTCTTATTGTAACGTAGGGCTTGAGTTCTCATAGCTATTGGACAATTATGACTGGGTCGAGTTTTGCCATCTGTCACCTTTGCTTGTGTTACTAAGTTGCTTCCACAGTGGAGGGATGATCATGCTGGTGCGTATAGCACACACACTTGCAAACACGGGCCTTGGCCATAGGCTCAGAGTGGCTCTCTCTGGATGGGCTAGAAGATGACATTTATAAAGATACATTGAGGCATTATCCCCAAAGCTTTTCCTCCTCTGCAACATGGGATGGGTAGGGGGCTAGTTTTAAGGACTCAGACTTAAGTATCACTAACAAGCTTGTATAAGTTACTTAATCTTGCTGTAAGTGAGTCTTCTACTAGGCGGGAGTATCAGTTACCTATGTTAGGACTATAGAAGTGAGATTCAATATATGTACAAAATATCCATAAGGAGTATCAACTCATATTATAAACATGAGCTAAAAAATAACAATAATAACAATAATAAAAATAAAGCTAGGAGATCTAAAGAAGGGGTGGGGAAGGTGAGTGGGGAGGGTTACATGCATGTACCGCTCCCTAAGA
>PVKN010015865.1:0-18226 GCA_004027915.1 Capromys pilorides
TAATTATGGGCACATTCATTTTAGATAAGATGTTATCTGACCCTTCTGAACCAAAACCTCCTGCTTTTACTGTATCAGGATGTTCAATAAAATGCAAATATGTTTGTTTTCCTTAAAGAATCCTGGTCTCACTAAAAACAGAAATAGCTTAGTGGACTTGTGAATCCTAACACTTGAAGATAAAGATTTGATATTTTTAAAAAATTCTTTTACTCTTCAGTTGCCCCTGAGATATACTAAAACAAATGCTCTGAACCACAAGTAGGTTGGCCTTGCTGGCTAAGCTTCAGATGGAAGTGGAGATAAATGTCCTCATGTTAGTGAGGCCTTTCGGGAGAAATAACAAAACAGGTGGACCCACAAAAGTCCTGTTCAAAGGCATCAAATTAAAATAAAAAGTCTTGTCATATCTTACATAGCTTGAAGGTACCACTTAATCCTTCTTTCTGGAAAATTCAGAGCCAAACCACTGGATTTGTGTTCTAAAACACTCAGTGTGTGGGGGTTACATGGAATGCCCATCCAGACAGAACTGGATTGTGCCTGAGGAGATCAGATGTTCAGAATCCAAAGCTGAGTTCTTAAACAGACACTTTAACAATGGTTTCATGCAAGGGACTGACAAGACAGTGTGCTTCCTGTGTGAGAGTGGCAGTGAAAGAATACCATAGTGTACTTGTGAGCTTTGATCAAAGTGTACTGCAGTGTCGCAGGTCCTGAAAAACAACTCTTCAGATTTTCTTGAGAGAGTTTCTGATCAAAGCCACCTTCAGGCCCTCACCACCTCCTGAGCCTGGCACTCTAGCCTTCTCCCTTGTGACGCCTGCACATGCAGGTACGTTGCTTTTGAGTTTTCAAAGATAGGAATTCAGCCTCTCTGTCAGAGGATTCTTATAGGAAGGAGCTGCAAAGGAAGGGCAGTGTTTCAGCAGCCCAGTACAAGCTCCTCTCTGTATTTTCCCCTGCCTAGAAAAAAAAAAATCCTCATCTATTTATGTTTTTCCACATCCAGTGATATTCAGCCCTACATACTTTAGAAACTCCAAGATTTGTTTGCTTGGGTTTGAGTTTTTAGGTGCAGAAACCTCCACACCATCTCAAATGAATGGACTCAGACTCTCAACACATAGTTTGCTAGCATTTCAGCAACCCTATCTGCTTTAATGTATGATAGAAACAATACCTCCACAGGCCATTAAGGGAAAGCTAACAGACAAACAAAAAATAACGATGAAAAGGTTTAAGGCAACCACTCTCAATTTTAGCTACACATTAGAACTATCTAGAGGAACGTTTTTAATAATAACACTAAAGCAAATGCGTGCCAGGTTCTGCCCTAGCCTCATCCCGGGGCTGAGCAGCACTATTCCTTAGGGCAGCTCTTTGCGGAAGTGCCTGCATTTGTGTAACCCTTGGCGATGGTTAGAAGTTGTTTAGTGGCTAAAGGAAGATAAGAGAAAGTGCTACATGAGTATCTTTCTTTCCCACCATGATGAGCACCAGCCCCCCACCCCTGATAAGGCCAATGAGCCCTTTTTGCCTACTCATCTTATGCTGGGTCCTAGCATTCTACTTTCTATCACTAAAAGTTATGTCATGATGATGATAGATTTGTCATCATAGGTTTTTTTTTTTATTTTCAACACTTTTTACTATATTTTTTCCATTTTTTAGTTTGTATGGATACTTAAAACTCAGCAAGCTAAGAAACAAGATTCCTAATGATGAGTGTAACTAAGGTTGACTCTTTGTATACAGGACTCTGTCTTCATTTGAAGATTTTAACATTTTGAGAATTAAAGAGGATTTCATGGTGGCTAATTGTTCCTTTCATCATTATGTGCATCAGAAAGAGAGAGATTTTCCTTCGTTTTCCTTCTATAAATGATATAACATACATAAATATTTTTTTATTTTTTTCTTCATTCTGTAAAATTTTGGGAGGAAACAAATAATGTAGCTTCCACGTGCAGGGCAAGAAAGTAGCCGCCTTTTAGAAGAGTTGTAGATCCGTTGCTGATTCTTCTTCTGAACTAAAAGAACTAAGAACAGAGTCTATTTAGAGGCATGAAGAGGGCACAGCTGCATTTGGCCTCAGCCAGCTGACATACAAAGGATTTACCCTCCAAATGAGATCTATGCCTGTAGCCCATCATTAAAGCACCTGTTTAGGCAGACGCAGGGACCAGGGTCCGATACCCACCACTGCTGACCATGCCAGCCTGGCCCTGAGGCTCAATAAAACAGCGATTGAGACTGGGCATGGAGGCTTGGGCCTATAATCCCAGCACTTGGGAAGCTGAAAACAGGAGGATCACTATGAATCTGATCTGTGTAGTCCTTGTGCTAAATACATTAAAAATAAATAAAATAAGATAAAATCAACTGAGCTGCATGTAGTAGAGCATACCTGCAATCCCAGCATCAAACTCACAGAGATCCTCTTGTCTCAGCCTCCCAAGTGCTGGGATTATAGGCACACACCACTATGCCAGGGTGACATTATTGAATTTGAAAACTTCTTTGAGTTTTAAAAGTCCTTGATAAGACATAACATTTATGAGTTCAGGGAAATATACTACGTATCTGACAGAAGACTCATTTAAAATAAAAAACAGTCAAAATTCAAAGTTAAAAATGCCTATCTTCAGTTAGAAATCAAGCAAATGACATAAAGAGTGTCTCACCAATGTAAACTTGCACATAGCAAAGTAATAGGTAGTAAAATAATCACATAAGAATGTGTTCTTCATCATCAGCCATTGAAGAAATGCAAGTTAAAAATGCAATGAAATACCAGAATAGCAAAATGATAATTGCTGCCACTCATTAATCACTACTATGGTACAGGCACTCTGAAAAACACTCAGCAAATGCTTATAAAGCTACGTGTACGCTTATCACATGACCTAGCAATTGCACTGGCCACCTTTATCTCAGTGAATTACAACTTATTTTCTTCCTTTCTTTTTTTTTTTTTTTTGTATGTGTGTGTGTGTGTGTGTGTGTGTGTGTGTGTGTGTGTGGTACTGGAGATTGAACTCAGGACCCTGTGCCTGCCAGACAAGCGCTTATTCTGCTAAGCTATCTCCCCAGCCCTTTTTTGTCTTATTGAGACAGGGTCTTGCTATGCACCTCAGACTGTTCTTGAGTCACATGTAGCCAGGCTGTATTCAAACTCCCATGGATACTTCTGCCTCAGCCTCCCAAGTGTAGTATTACAGGCATGTGTCACCATGCCCAACAGAACACAGCTTTTCATACAAAAATCTACACATTACTCAAAACTGGAAACTATCAAAATAACCAGTATTACAGAGAGTTAAACAGTGCTACAGGTGTACTCAGTGGTACACCTGTATTTAATGTATTTGGTATAGTGTCTACAGGGTCTCACTACACAGGGTTCAACCAGCAAACTGCAGTATGTGTACATACTGTAGAATCCTACTCAGAAATAAAATGAAAATGCGAAACATACAACATCTCCGATAAAGGAATGCCAGTCTCAAGATGTTTACACCTAGTTTCATTTATGTGACATTCTCAAAGTGAAGCATGGTAGACAGATGAAACAGATAGCGAGGAAGCTCGGAGTCTCCCGCTAACGAAGGCTCTGCATCCTGAGGGCGGCTGGCTGTGGGCCTGCGAATCCACACAGGAGCGAGATGCCAAGGAAATGCGTGTGCCCGTGTCCATGTGTCCGTGTTCTGGCTGGGATACAGTACCACACCTGTGTCCCTCTGGCCACTGCAGGAGAACAGGAAAGGGTGGGCAGAGACACCTGTACCGTCTTTTCCGTGTTATTAATTTCATCATTCCAGTTATGATAACTTTTTGTGTGATAAGAATTTGTTTCGTTGGTGTCAGGAAGATAGCTCAGTGCAATAAGCACTGGCATGGCAAGCACAGGGTCCTGAGTTCAATCCCCTGTTCCGCAAAAAAAAAAAAAAAACGAAACAATATAGCTTGGGGCCGGCAAGATGGTTCAGTAGTAAAGCGCCTGCTTAGGAAAGCTCAGGCAACTGTAGGGACTGCAGTTCGATCCCCGGCACCACATGATGCACCAGCCTCACCACCAGGGTAGGCTGAGCCAGCCATAAAATAAAGAAACAAACAAGTAAACAAATAAATAAAATAAAAATTAAAAAAAGAAGAATTTGTTTCATTGGTTTTGTTTTTGGTTTGGTCTTTGGGGCAGTTGTTGTAGTTTTGGTTTGTTGAAACAGGTTCTACATAGTTCAGGCTAATTTTTATATAGTCACAATAATCATAGTTATGATTCCAAAAGTTTTCAGAGCAAAATCTGACCAACCACTTACCAACACGTAAATTATAGACTGATTCATTTAGTGACACAAAAATTCTAAATAAAACTTTAGCAAACAGAGTCTAGCCATTTTTAGCAGAAAGTGCACTTGGACCAAATGAAGACTATTCTAAGAATACTAAGATTTATTCTATAAACTCAATATTAGAAAATGTGTCAACATAAATATCACATTTGAAACCACAACGGTTCACCAAGTATACTGTCATTGCAAGGTAAGTCCATAGTTTAAAACATGCACCAGTTGGTTTGTACTGGGTGATATTGTTAAATAAAATATACATGACAATTTTTGTTCTTGCCTAATTTTGAAGAGAACATACAATTAGAAGATTAGAATATCTCTTAATTACATTAGTTCCTGATGTAATTATAATTAATTTTTCCATACGTCAGACATTCATACTTTTGGTCTTTATGGTTTATTTTCAGGAATGGAAAACTCTTGTACAAATGCATTTCCTCTTACCATGAATTCCTCCCCAAAGCAAGAGACTGTGTGTATTTTTGGAACGGGGGATTTTGGGAGATCTCTGGGATTGAAGATGCTCCAGTGTGGTTATGCTGTTGTTTTTGGAAGTCGAAACCCTCAGATGTCCAGTCTTCTTCCCAGTGGTGCAGAGGTCTTAAGCTACTCAGAAGCAGCCCAGAAGTCTGACATCATATTTGTAGCAATCCACAGGGACCACTATAATTTTTTCACAGATCTAATTGAGGTTCTGAAAGGGAAAATATTGGTAGATGTCAGCAACAACCTCAAAATCAATCAGTATCCAGAATCTAATGCCGAGTACCTTGCTCAGTTGGTGCCAGGAGCCCATGTGATAAAAGCATTTAATACCATCTCAGCCTGGGCTCTCCAGTCTGGAGCATTAGATGCAAGTCGACAGGTAAGATTAAATAATAAATTTCCAATCAATATTTAAAAGGTGAATCTTTTAATATGAACTTACCCCAGAGATCTTAAAATGAAACGCCTAATAAGTATTTCATTTTTCTACTGTGTGCCAAGAACAATTTTCTTGGCTTTGACCATGAAAGGTAGTTGGTTTTTATGATTCATTTCCAAGTGTACATATCTTCAGCTTCTAGTTTAATGGAACATAATGACTTCATGACTGGAGCCCTCTTGTCCACACTACCAAGGAACACAGCTTGTTGGGTATCCGTTTGCACTCCTGTTACTTTGTACAAAACTGGTCTTATTTATGCCCGTAATCTGGAAGCAATCGTGAGTGATGTGGTATTTACACACATGGAAGGAAGACAAACCACTAACACTGTGAAGAACTGAGTGTTCTGTCAGCATGATGTGGCCCAAACCACTCTCAATTTAACACCTGGGTACTGAACCAACCAGTATCCACATGCATGTGTGTGCATGTCAAAAACAGTCTTTTTAAATAAGCTGCTCCTACATCTTTGCTGGAAAAACAATTCACTACATGTAACTCTGCATGATGTTTTTGTATACTTTTGAATAATTGTTTTAAAAAAACAAGTATAATTACAGCATTAATTAATTATTTTAACCCAGGTGTTTGTCTGTGGAAATGACACCAAAGCCAAACACAGAGTGATGGATATTGTTCTCACTCTTGGTCTTACTCCGTTGGATCAAGGATCTCTTATGGCAGCCAAGGAAATTGAAAACTACCCCCTGCAACTGTTCCCGATGTGGAGGTTCCCCTTCTATTTGTCTGCTGCACTGTGTATCTTCTTCTTCTTCTACTGTGTTATCAGAGACATAATCTACCCTTATGTCTCTAAAAACCAAGATGACACCTTTCGCCTGGCCATTTCCATTCCCAACCGTGTCTTCCCAATAACAGCGCTCGTGCTGCTGGCCTTGGTTTACCTCCCTGGGGTTATTGCTGCCATCCTACAACTTTACCGGGGTACAAAATACCACCGATTCCCAGACTGGCTCGATCACTGGATGCTCTGCAGAAAGCAGCTTGGCTTGGTAGCTCTGGGGTTCGCCTTCCTGCATGTCATCTACACACTGGTGATCCCTATTCGGTATTATGTACGATGGAGATTGAGAAACACAACTGCTACCCAGGTACATTTCTTTCCATTTGTATTCTCCTACTCCTAAATCAAAGAGCAATGTTGCTAAATGATGTTCTATTTCACAGTTGGAGAAAATGACTCTGTAAGCATCTTTATTTTCAAAACTAAGTAGAATTAGAAACATCATGTCTGGGATTTCTAATGCATCCACTTGAGATTTCATACAAATATTGGGAGTACAATGTAGTTGCCTAGGCTCATTTGGATCCAGAGCTGTATTCCCTGTGACACTGAGTCACAGGACTCACTGCGACACTGACAAAGTTTTATGCATACTTCTTACTTTACTTTTAGAAGTCAACACCAACTGTCTTGTAAGGAGGCTGTGCAAATATATTGAAGCAATGCAAACTCACAGAAGAGTGCTTCTAATACCCTCAGTGCTTTTAACTTATAGAAAACTGCCCTCAGTAGCAAGAAAACTAAACAATTCTCAGCAAATGTCAAATTTTATGTTATGTATAGTTAAAAGTCTCAGAATCAGTTGGGTTTGATGGCACTGCCTGTAATTCCAGCACTTGAGAGGTTGAGGCAGCAGGATCACTGCAGGGTCGAGGCCAGCTTGGGCTCCAATGTGAGAAAACCGCATGGTGAAATTCTGTCTCAAAAAGATGAAAGAAACAAAAAAGTCTCAGGATCACTATAGTGCTCTAAGTCAGTTCTAGTTTGGAAATTCCTGATTTTGACCAATTCTACTGCGGTCTCAAAGACTGCACTGACATACTGATGATACCTCTGTGGGTCTCTCTACATTTTTTCTCTAGCACGTGAATATTTCTCAGGAAAGAGTCTACTACAAGGGCCTGATTCCTCTCAACCTGTGGTATGAGAGACTCCCTATTGTAGTATAACATAATCAAGGTGAAACTACTTAAATTCTGTATGTGAATAATCAGCATATGGAGCAGCTATAGCATACTGCAGCATTGTGGAATTCTGATGTACTATTTGAGAGCATAAAGCTTTGTTTAGGGGACCAAAAGCCATTTGGTAAAGAAGGTACTGTTTACTTTGAGTGCTTATAAGGTAAATTAAAACTCCCTACACAACATCTAGAGTCAAGAATCATAATAAAATGCCAGCAAAACAGTTTTTGTAAGCCAAAAAAAATATTTCTAAGTGTTTTTATTTCTAAATGATCTAGGCCATACAATTTTCTTTGGGCAAATAACACATTGAAAGTTATGCTGTAGTTTGCACAAACTGTGGGCAATTTGAGCAACTTGGATAAAAAATGTATTTTTTTTAAATTGCTGATAATTTTTCCTAGGTGATAAGCGGGAAGGCTGATCCCTTTAATTCTTCTTTGGCCTGGCTTTATGATTCATATATGTCTTTGGGAATCCTTGGATTTTTTCTGTTTCTACTGTTGGGCATCACTTCCTTACCATCTGTCAGCAACATGGTCAACTGGAGAGAGTTTCGATTTGTGCAGGTAAAGACTGGAAGATTTAAACTTAATTTTGCAATGTGAATATGACCTTACAAATCTTCTTCTTTATCTCTCATACTAGGCTTAATTTCTCATGTTGCCCCATCACTTCTAGCAATCTTGTTAAACGTGCACATCTGAAAACTCTGAACTTTGGTTAATAGCAGATTTCAATTCCTTGTGGAGATTTTCTGCAGTGATTTCTCCTGAGCCACAGCTAAGATGAGTGATGCTTGCCAAGAACTATTAAACTCTGTCTATGGAGATGTACTAGGTACATGCTGGAAAGAAACCCAAAGACAAAATTTTGCCTTCTGAAAATTAAAGTTACAATATGAACATATTAATAAAGAAATGTAGACCTTGAAAAAAGAAGTTTGAAACCTTCAAAGCAAGATCTGATAAATACAATCACCTCACGAACACTTCATTAAAACCAATTAGTAACCATCCCTGGCAACTGTCTATCCCTGTGCACCAGTGATTCTTATAATATGGCAGCAGTAGTATCAGCTTCTGGGCCATTTGGGGGCTTATTAGATACACAAAGCCCCAGGCCAGATGCAGACCTGGTGAATCATATAGGCTCTAGAAGTGGAGCCTAGCAATTTGTTTTAACAAGTCCTCTAGATGATTTTGATGTGAGCCCACTGGGAACCAGGATTGAAAAATAGACCACTGGTCATTGAATTTAGATTTGAATGTTAAAGCTTGCAGTTTCTTCCAGGGACCAAGTGCAAACAAAGTTTGCTCATGATAACACTTTCACTCAAGGCATTAAAACAAAAGTAATGAATCTAGAGTTGCCCCCCACAAAAAGAATCTGAAGGTATCCCCAAAAAACCCTACTGAATAAAAAACATAGTAATTGCTCTTTCTATAATAGGTAGCATCTGTTTTCAGTGAGATAACGGAGAATTTTGCTTCACAGTCACCTCTGCTCTCCAGAAATGATGATAAGTAAGGGTTTGGCATTGGTGACCAAAACCAGGTACATTATTTGTTCTAATTAAGAATAGTTCTTCACTCCTAGGAATTTTCCATGTAGCCAAGTTAAGGTAAGTCTACCATGTCATATTTAAGCAAGAGTCTTGCTTTTAATGCAATACTTACTATCCTAAAAACGGTTCAGTAATGTTTTACTCTGTACTTGTCACAACAGTCTTAATATTATAGATTTCAAATATTTATGGTTATTGATGCATAAACTTCATTGGTTCTTAGTGTTTACTTCAAAGTCAAATAATGTTACTATGTTTTTCATTCTTTTTCCATTTGTTTGTTTGTTTATAGTCCAAACTTGGTTTTTTGACACTGATCTTGTGCACAGCCCACACCCTGGTGTACGGTGGGAAGAGGTTCCTCAGCCCTTCAGCTCTCAGATGGTATCTTCCTTCAGCCTACATCCTAGCCCTCATCATTCCCTGCACGGTGCTGGTGGTCAAGTTTATCCTCATCATGCCATGCATAGATAGGACACTCACTCGAATCCGCCAGGGCTGGGAAAGGAACCCAAAATACTCACAGTCATTATCATTTGGAAAATCAAATGTGTCAAGTAATGTTGAAGGTACCTGGGCTTCTGAAATCTAGTATTAAATGTTGAGAAGAAAGAAATGCAAACGAATAAGAAAGCTTCATTTCCCCACCACCACCTGAGTTTTATCTGCACAGAACCCTTTGCCAGATTTTGAGAAAGTGCCATCAGAAGAGACCTCCATTGTAACTCAGGTCAGCCGTGAGTCCGCTGGGAGCCTTGCTGTTTCTTTTCCTAAAGACCATCGAGCTGCCCCCTGTAGGCAGGATAGAGGCCTTGTACAGTGCAGATTAGCTTTGTGGTTTCACACTAAAAAGGTTCTTTGCTGTGGGCAACCACTGTGACCTAATGTGTTGCAAAATCCAGGAAAAAAATACATGCTACTTCCTGCTCTGATTCAATGACTCTGTTAAAGAAACCAAAAACATAGCATGATGATGGCCACTAAAGGCAAGATATAAATTGCCTCCATCACTTTTAATCTGTGCTGAGGATCAAACCCAGACCTTTGCTCATACTAGGCAGGTGCTCTGCAGGTCTGCAACAGTGAATTCCATAGTTAAATGTATCGCTTGGTTTGGCTTTTATCAATATGAGTACCTGCTTTGAGGAACTATCTTATGACACAACAAAAATACCACAACTGATGGGAAGTGACCATGTCTTAGGTCCATGCAAATCTACATAAAGGTGTAGGCGAGGTTGAGTAAAACTGGAAAGGATATCCATTTGAGTTTTCCTGTTGTGCAGTTAACAAGACAGGGTTGATAGCCACCCCTGAGCAAACAATACGAAGCAAACAGAACTTTAGCTAGAATGCTAAGCAAATATCATCAAGCTTCACTATACTAGTTTTAGTATTATCTAACTATTGTGCAATGTTTTATAAATCACATTTTCTAAATATCATTCACTACTAGTCAACCATAAAAATAATTTCTAGTACAAGGATATAAAACTTCTATTATCCACTTAGTCTATCATAATTTTAAGAAGTAAAATTATAGGAATTTTCTGAAAGTACAGTTTTAACCAATGTACAGAGGAGAGAAAATTATGGACTGCTACATGGCAGAGAGGTGTAGGCAGCGATTGTTATAAGACTTGGTTCCTTGTCAAACCCTTTCCAGAATGTATGGTGGTTCTCACTGCTTTTCCATCCTGACAGAACCCTTCCCAAAGTGACCTTCGGTAGGATCAGCCCTCACGGCTCACAGATGATGCTAATAGGAGATTTATGTCCAATTTTCCTCCATATCACTGATTTCACCAAGAGGGACTGGGCTTAACCTTTTTCTGTTTAATCTACAAAGATCTCTGTCTCTCTCTCTCTTTCTCTCTCTCAAATTTTATTATTACATAATATACATGACATTATACAGAGGGTTTAAAATATGTTAAAATATCATCCAAAATCCAGGGTATTTTTCTATATTTTTTTAATTTTAAAAAAATAGTTCTATTGGTTCTATATATTCAATTTTACTTCCTTCTTCACTTGTTAAATATTTCATTGCCTTACATTGCATAGACATGTATTTAATGGCTACCCTATTTTATAGCAAAACAGTTTTTTTAAACTATTGCCTAATGGAGCATATAGGCTATATGTATTTTATACTTCAGTCGGGGCATGGTGGCACATGCCTGTAATCCCAGCAGTAAGAAGGCTGAAAACAAGAGGATCACTATGAGTCCAAGCTGCATAGTGAGACACTGCACAGAAACACACACAAATAAACTATTTTATACTGAAATGAAAAATATCCAGAGAATCTACATATACCTTATAATATATTTCTATTCTATCAGTTATCTCCTCTGAATGCTTGCCAAGAATTGTAATTACAAAATTATGGAATGTTTTCTAGTGTTTTCTAAGTACTACTAATTTAATTGTAAAATGATCGTATCAATGCCCTTAGCACTGGATGAAGGTATTGGTTTCATCAATCCTTTTTAATATTGAGGCTTTGTTTCAGTTTGTGTTTTCTTATAAATAGTTGTAAAGGTACACAGAACATATGAGCGTTTGGTTTACTCTTGATCAACTTAAGCAAGAATACAAAAACCTGAAAGACTGAGCAGCTGTGCTATGTGGGATTCCCACTGGGACATCACTAAGAAGACAAAAACATCACAACTCACCCATGTTACCCATGGCACAGCTGGCCAGAAGATAGCACCATACTGATCTAGGGAAGCCTTTGGAGCTCAAAGCACTCCCATTGAAGTAACAGTCATTGTCTAAAAAGAGAAATTGCTACACGTAAGGAAAATATTTATCCATAGTAAAAAGTACACTGTATAACCTGGGAGAAGTGCTCAAACACTTAATAAAAGCCATCTATTGAGTCTAAAGTTAAAGAGCAGACCTTAGGTTTTGGCAAAAGGGCTGCACTGCTTAATCTTTGGCCCAGCCACACAAGCTCTAAGCCTTACTTGCTTCCAGAGAGAGCCACCTTCTTTCTTGCACTCCTCCTTACACCCCTCTCTCACTTAAGGCCATCAGACAACTTGACACTACTGACTTCTCCAGTTCACCTAAGGTAGAGCTAGAACAGATGGAAGCAGGTGCTTCAGGTACACTGTATTCCCTGTAACACATGTAAAATATTCTACATCTTAGCAGTTATACTGGACCTCTTTATTGCTGGCATGTTTCCTGTATTCTACAGAGATCATCATAGACCATTTGTCTTTGTATGCTTTCCCCATGTTAAGATGAACTTTTGTAAATGTGTACTCATTAAACATTATTTTTAAATGACTTTCTAGTTTTATTCAATTCTGATTTTGATTCATTAGCCTCCAGAGAAGGTTATGGAAAAGTTTTGAATCCCAGTGATCCCAGAATCTAGGAGTAAAAGACCTCACTTCAGGAATAAGGAAAAGAAGAGACAGAGTACGGGTTTGTTACTCCATGCAATACATGAGCACCCGCAGGCCATGCACTCCAGTATCCTGTGTGTGCTCCATCTTACCTGAGGAATGTGGGGGAATCAGCTGACAAATGTGGAGACTCTCCCACCCTCCCTAAACTTCTGTCAGAAGCAGAAAAAGAACAATTCCTTGACCAGCAGAAGCCTTCAGGCCATAGGAAATTGTTTGGCTGACTTCAGGATAGATTCAGACTGCATGACCTGACATTAAATACTGTGCACAAATAGATAGCTACATCCTCAGTAGGTGTTGTTATGCTTTCAAAAGCAAAATAAAACTGATAAAAATGCGACCAAAAACTGGCTTGAAGCAAATGGAAAAGCTTGCACTCAAAACTACTTCAACCAAATATTTATTCAAGAGCTTTTCATGCATTTATTGTTCAGGTAATACAAAAAAAAACCATGATGATGAAATGTATACAATGCATTTCACTTCTGGGAGTCAAAAGATTCTCAGACATCTCCCAAACCAATGTGTAACAGCAGTCAAATACAGTCACAAAAGTCAGCTTTCATTTTCCATCAGTGCCACCAATCCCAGCACCCATTAGCCAACACACTGAACAACAATCCACAAATACACTTACAGAATCCTCTTCTAGTTTTCTGTAATTACAATCTAAGAAAATACTCCATCCTAAAGATTGGTTCAATAAAATTTTGAAAAATAAATAATGTACTCTTCTTGCATTACCTTACCTTAAGTTCAAGACCAAGCTCTGGTCTCTCACATAGGACAAGAGGAAGGGGTGAGAGGATGAAAGGTAGATAGGCTGGACAGAATGGAAGAACAGGATAATGTACCCAGTCCCTGGCTCTCCTGCAACCAAGACTAAAAGCATTCTGTATTATGTGCTTCCTGCTGTAGCGAAAACTTGGAAGGCTTTTCATGATGTTTGTCACATATTATTATGAGCAATGAAGCTTAAGCTAACATGATATATATCATATTATTTAATCCTCATAACAATTCCCTAAAGTGCAATCACCAGGATCCCCCAAAATTGTGATGAAGTTGTCAAAACACCCACACACACATACACACATACACACACACACACACACACACACACACACCACATCACCAAAGGACAGGTTCATTGTTTCTCATCACAGAAAAAGAATTTCAGGACAGGTCAGTGAGAAGCAGAAGAATGTTTATTAAGCAAAGTAGAAGACGTACGTATTCAGAGAGCCGGGTGCTCAAGAGAGAGGCACCATGGTGTGAGGCTGAGGTTCTGCATGTGGCCTTAGAGTTATCTTTTTCTTTTTGTATTTTAGTGAGGGGCTACAGGGTCTCACTACATAGATCAGACTCATGGTAATTCACCTGTGTTCAGCTTCCCAAGAGCTAGAATCACAGGCGAGCACCACCACACCCAGTCTCAATTGCTGGCTCAGTGTGCCCCAAGGGCAAGGCTGGCATGGCACATTGAGGACTGAACCCCAGCCACTGCATCTCCCTAAGCAGGTGCTTTAATCCACTGAGCTATTTGGCCATATACCTTAGAGTTATCTTTTAAGATGTGTGATCTCAAAAGTTTTCTCTAAAAACATTCTTTGAATCTGTTGAGCAGCATCTAAAAGTCATATTTCTGACCTTCACTTTAACAGTTAGATTTTTTCATGAACTTCTCTCTATGGGATTTGAGTGTGTTGGGCCTGGAGGCAAAAAATTTAAAAAAAAATAAAAATAAAAAAATAAAGCAAACAAGGCTATGGAGAAAAGCGCAAACCTAGGAAATAAAGGTGCAGTAAGGATATGGATAACTTTGGGTAACTGTGATCGAGCTTGAGAACTGTATTTTCCTCATCTCTCTCCTATTTAGTTTTGTTTCTTCTGTTCTACCCCAGTACTTGTGTACCCCTTAGCCTTAAGAAGACACTGAGCCTTGCACACTCAGTATCTGGCCTACTGTTACACCACTAACACAAGGCAGAATTTCACGGTCATCCTCTCAGTCCAACACCAAACTGTTCTCCAAAATTTCCCCTTCCCCGTCAGTCCATGAATTAGGCTAGATTCAACCAAAAACCTGGCAGTAATATTTGGAAACATTTTTAAATGCAAAGCTCATTAGCTTTTTAATGTTCTTAGTCTCCCTGCTCTCAACAAGGAGTTTGCTTATGTTGATGTCAATGTACCCACAACAGCTACAGTGAGATCGGACTTGCAGCTCCTGCCTGAGTTCACCCCCAACACAACGCCCGTTCCACTCCTGCCACTGTGCTCTGATCACCAGCTCTCTGGAGCTCTAAGGGAAGCTTTGTCCAGATGAAAGGGGGCAAAGCCCCCTGACACCCAAAGTTGCAGTCAAAGAGGGTACAGCTCTTCTCTCAGAGCCGAAAAGCAAATGTTTGCTTTGTTCTGCTTTCTGTATTTAGTGAATGAATCTACTTCTTAAGATCTAGTGAGTCATGCAGGAAATTTCATAACACTTTCCACATCTTTTTTTAATATATTACTTTAATGGTTATTGAGGTAGCTTAGTGTTAAAGAAAAAAAAATTTTGGCCCATTACTCATAACCTTTGCAACTAGCCTCCTGGTTTTATAAATCTGAAGAGCTGTCAGATTGGAACTGATAGAATACCAAAACTATTAGAACATGATCAGCTGAAACCAAAGTTTCTCCATGATCTAGAGAGTCAAAGAGGTTGTTAAACAGCATAATCAGTGTATTTGTCTCAAACCCTTTAGTCCATGCTGATAAGACAGAGATGAAAAATGACAGAATTTCTATTACTGTTTCATCAGAGCAGAACAGCAAATCCATGCAAGTGGGGGTCTTTCCCTCCAGGGCAAGGATTGTCAAAAGAGGCCCTCCCAGCCAGGCAGCCTACCCTCTCCTCACAACAGAGTATTGATCTCTTCCATCTGGGGCAACCTGGGCAATTATAAGTAAGTTTTATTTTGCTATTCAGCTTTTCTTATTGTACATGCAGTCATTTTTCTTAACACTATAATATAAAGGTGTGCAGGCCTATAGATTTTGTAAATCTTACGCTTAAATATCAGAACAGTATCAAACTTTGCTCTAAACGATTTCCATTTTTTTTAATAATTTTAAAAAATTGGTGGTGCTGAGGGTTGTACTCAGGACCTTTACACGGAGCTAAATATCCAGCCTTGTTTTTGTTTGTTTGTTTTTTTGTTGTTGCTGTTGTTGTTGTTTTTTGTATTACGGCTGGCTCAGCCTGCCCTGGAAGCAGGGCTGGCGCAGCATGTGGTGCCAGGAATCAAACCACAGTCCCTGTGGTTGCCTAAGCTTTCCTAAGCAGGTGCTTTAGACCACTGAGCCATCTTGTCAACTCTGTTTTTGTTTTTCATTTTGACATATAGTCATGACAAGTCAGCAAGCTTCCCAAGCTGAGATCAAATTCAGAATCCTCCTGCCTCTGCTTCTCAGTGCTGCTATTGCAGATATGCACCATTGCACCTGGCTGCATTTCCAGATTTGAATCTCAATTGCTAAATTTATCACAAAGTATAATACCTCTGTGGTGGATTAACTGGTGGCTAATTTGTAACAGCCAGAGGTACTGAATCAGCATGGTGCTGGGTGTGGAAGACCTATCTGAGGATTGTTGTCAACAGCATGAAAAGAGAAATAGCAGAGAAAGACAGTGTGTTATTGAGTCTCTTGGAAAAGCTTTTACAAGCTTTGCTTTTACAAGTTTTTACAAGCTTTTACAAGTTTTGCTCCTAGGAGAGCTCAGGACCTTGATATTGCTTCAGATGGCTGTGGTTCTTTTGGAGAGAGTTCTAGTCCATACTTTGAGCATCACTTCCTGGCTCCAGTGCAGATCCCTCAGCTTTCTGGCTGTCTCTTCTCTTGTGGCTGAGACAGATACCTGACACACAAAATGAATGAAGGAAAGGTTTATTTAGATCATAGTTACTAGGGGTTTCAGTCCATACTTGGCTGGCTCCAAGGCAGAGCAACACATGGCAGAGAGCAAGCTTTCATGGTGGCAACCAAGAGCAGAGAGCAAAATGGTGGAGTAGCAAGAACAATAGCAACAGGCAGCAACGGTTACAGAGAGGAAGTCTGTCTCTCTGATGTTACATTCAGGCTAGCTGACTCAAGCTGAGTGTAGCACTCACACACATAATCCCAGTTTTGGATCACCTATAATCCCAGTGGATCATGAGTTAATCACAAACTCTAGAAGTTCGCCCCATGACTGCATAGGCTTTGTAGAGACATCTAGAGAAAAACCGTAACATTGTCACAGATTCTTCATCCCACTGGTGCAGACTTTCTAGCTTCCAGCACTGACCTTTGGGCCTTTCCAGTGCAGATCCATGAAACAGACTTACATGAAACATTGTCACTGTCTCTAGGCTTCTACCTGGATATGTGGAGGACACTGCTTGTGTTTGAGGCACTCAGCTGGACATGTGGAGGACATTGCTGTGGGATCCAGGCCCTCAGATATGTTCTTTAGGTCTCTAGTGTGCAGACAGATCTCCTGTTGTCTTTTGTGTTTGACTTTTGGGGTGAATATTATACAATCATCTTAGAAATGATATGTCTTGGGCCAGCGAGATAGCTTGGCAAACTAAATGCCTGCTTAGACAAGCACAGGGACCCAGGTTCAATCACTGGCACCACATGACACCCTGGCCCCGGCCCAAACCCCAAGCATGCTGAGCTGACCACAGAGACCCAGAGACGAGGCATGGTGCCGCATGCCTATAATCCCAGCACTGGGGAGGATAAACATAGGATGATCATTACAAGTCCAAGCTGCCTAGTGAGACCTTGTACCAAATGTATAAAAAAAGAAATTATTCATCTTGTATTAAATCATTTCCTACAACAACCTCATAAATGAGTGCTATCTGCAGATCATACCCGGCAGAGCAGTCAGTGGGGCTAACAACACACCTTTGGAAACTGGTCCTGAGGCAAGCGTTCTAGTACAAATACCTTATTCTAGAAATTGAATCAGTAAGTGGTGGGAATGCAATAGACAGAGAAGGATAGGAATGATGCATGAGTTCTAAAGAGAGTCACCCGAGTGGAGAGCTGGAGCTCAGTTCTGCTGGAAAACCCTGGCAGACAGTGTTTAGTATAACTCAGCCTCAGCATCGTCAAGGAGAAAGAAAACTGGTCTTTACCCCACTTCCTCTTTATCACTGAATGAGAGATGCTTCCAAGGTTTTCTTTTTGCAGCGCTTCTGATTTTTTCTCTACTCTCACTACACATTCTGCTGTGCCCAGAAAAAAAAAAAAAAAAAAAAACCTACAGGCAAAGTACAGCAGATGTTTGATTGCACAAGCAGCTTGCAGCTTGCAAAAGTGAATGTCCAAAGGAAGTTGGTGGGGCACTAACAAGTATGCTATACAATCCAGTAGGAAATTGTGCAGAGAGTACGAACAGTATTCACAGCAGAAACAAGACTCTTCAATACACGGCAAGATTTACTTTATTCATTATGAGACACATGAGCATTGAAGTGCCATTCATCACCAAGCAGATGGGCAAAAGCCTGAGTGTGAGCATCCACTGTGTGTATGAGGCTGCAGAGACCTGCATCCTCTTACAGTAATCTTGAAGGGCCAACCGTTAGAGAGGAAAATTGGGCAACATGTTTCAAAATTTAAAAGATGCATATTAAATTTTGAGACCAGAGGTCCCCCTTCAAAGAATTTCTTACAATCATTTGAGATTCAATGTAGGCATTGTTATTCTGTGTGTGTGTGTGTGTGTGTGTGTGTGTGTGTGTGTGTGAATGAAAACACTGTCAAAGCAAAATACAGGCAGCAGTTCAACTGTTCCTCAGTGGGACTGGTTCAGTAAACTGATGCTTTCACAGGATAGAATGTGATGCACCCATTTAAAACTAGGCATGATTTAGATTGGTACTGACACATCATTCTTTAGTTTCAAGATTAA
>PVKN010015866.1:0-18226 GCA_004027915.1 Capromys pilorides
AAGGAAGGAAGAAAGAAAGAAAGGAAGGAAGGAAAAGAAAAGAAAACTACTTGGGTATTGAAGGTGAATGGTCAGAAAACTGGGAACAGTTTTTCCAAACTTTCTCAGAAAATGCTCTAAAAAAATAATTAACCAAGTCCAGCTTTTGATTAAACTTTAATGATCACACTGATATAAATCACTTTCTCTTCCTGATCTGTTTCCCAGGATCTTTTTTGCCATTAATCACAGGCTGGAAGGATTCTGAGGCTCTGGGCCAAAGTAGAATGCTCAGAGGCATGCAAGTGCTGACCTGGATTGGCAGGGGGTGCTGAGTGCATTTTAGGAGCTCAGATCCTCTCCAGACCTCTTCTGCAGCCTGTGGCGAGGTTGACCTACTACCTTTATTTCCTCCAGTTTCCTTGGACACCACCCAGAGGGGTTTAAGTTTCTACCATGAACTTCTTTTCTGCAGGTCTTTCCCTTGGACACTCCAGACACCCATAATGGGGCTTATCTGACTCAGTTTTCAGATGACAGGCATTCTCGGGATAGTCTTCCCTTTAATGTGGAACTGATTCTCTCCATTCTCAGGAAGGTGGCACTGAAGCTGGCTAAACACTATGACTGCCTCTGGAAGTCAGATTTGTTGGACTAGAGATCTGAACCTTGTCAGAAACGAGACAATGAATTGAGTTCCATCTCACCGTTGGCTAGACAAATGAAATGAGGTAGAAAATTAAAGGGAAACAGTCTGAGGCAGTCAAACTAGAAAGAAATAAAGAAAAGCAACTCAGGTTCAACTTCTTAAACTTTTCTGTAAAGAATATTAGCCCAAGCAAGAGAACTACTTGTACTTTACACAATGTGGGAACATGGTCCTAGCTGGTCCACTTTTCCCCCAAACCAGAGACATCACTGTCTCACATGTGGGCTTGAAAAAGTGTTCTTGGTTCACCCATTTTCTTCATATCCCATACTCCATGCAGGGGAGAGAATCCTTCCTACTGCTTTTTTTTCTTTTCCTTTTTTTTTCTTTTTTGCGGTTGCAGAACTGGGGATTAAACTCAGGACCTTGCACTTGCCAGGCAGGCACTTGTGCCCCCGAGCTATCTCCCCACCCCCTCATCACACTGTTTTTTCTTTTCCCACAATCCTTGCACTTGGTCATGGCTAGAAACTAAACAAGTAGGAGGGAAGAAATTATGTCAAATACAGGCCATGTGTGAACCTGAGAATTAATTACTCATGAACAGGCTCAGTGCTTGTTAGGAAACCAGGTGATATTTATGGATGAGCAAGGTGCAGGTAGACTGTCCTTGCCATGTCCTAAGGCCTCACACATGTCTGGGAGGTCCAGTGGATGCAACAAGGGACCAGACAGGGCTGTAGGCATACGGCCTCCTTGGCAGCCATCTTGAGAGGCTGTCAACACTGACCGCTCTGCAGCCTCAGCCCTGTGGTGTTCTCTGAGAAGCCAGTTCCACCAGCTGCACAACACGGCCTACCCTTGCTTATGGCCTCTGCCAGAATATTTGTTATGAGTCCTGCCTTCTTAGGAGATAAATTACTAGGACTTTGTGGTTAAAGACTTCATTAGTTTCTTGTTGCAAGTGTCCATGGTTAATGGGACTTTAGGCCTGAAATATGGGTGGCATTGGATAGTTCACTATCAATCTATCTCAGCTATCATTCTTACCCCTGTGCCTCTGCATGCCTGACTCCCAAGTAATCTGCCAGCAGGGAGTTAGCTCTTGAGTTAAAATGTTTCAAACAAAGCAACAAACAAGCAAACAAAACTCCTTGAATCTCCACACTTACCTTTCTGAATTTGTAGGATGGCCAAAATTAGGCTGGAAAATGTACTAATTTGATGTCTCTTGGTCACCTTTTAATTGTCTTCTATCCTTAGCTCATTCTGCAAGTAAAGGGAGCATTTCAGAGAATAAAGATAAACTTTGCCTGTGGCCTCTCTCTCAAGACTGCCACTGTAGAAGCCTTCTAGCAGTAGTGTTGAGCAAGAGAAGGAGGTTGTGAGGAAAAAGCTCAGAAAGGTGCTCAGAGCTGCCTAGGGAAGCTAAGAGGTTGTGCTCATGAGCAAATTTCTTTCTAGAAAGTGTCATTTGTGGCTTATTCCTATTGTATCACACATCTTCACTAAGTGTGAGTTGGCACAATTTTTTATGCACATACAAGTTACTCCTGGGATTCAGGGAACTATGACGATTATGGTCCTTATTGACATTTCTCTACCTCAAAATTCTTCCTTGTTCTTTTCAGGAGGTTAGATTTCCCTGAGAGGCCTTAGTCATTTAAGAAACCAAGAAAGAAAGTTAGCTAAAGATAGCTAAATTCCAATCTGAATAGGGTCTTAGATCCAACAGGGGGCCCATAGAGAAGGCTCCCCTTTCTGCTATCCCTGGAATATAAGCCAGTGATAGCCTAGAAAACCAAGAGTGCTGTGTGCCTTGTTGGGAAATGGAGGGCCAGTGCCCAGATGTGGGGAGGAATATACACAATTTAGGAACCCAAAATGCATTAGGCATTAAGTCTTTGTTACTTCACTGTGATTGGCAAATTTCAGAGTTTGGGACCCCAACACACATGCACTTTGTCTTTTAGGCTGACTACCCCGCTAATAGTTTCATAACAGAGAAACAAATGGCTTCCACTTAGCTCACCCCACGTCAGGGACATCCACTATGCAGTTTGTGTGACTCTAGAAGATTTAGCAACAATGTTCCAAGGTGAGTCTTTTTTTTTTTTTCTTTTAACTCCATTTTACTGAGGATAACATCATAGTTCAGATAAATTAGAAATTTTGTCTAAAGTCACACAGTGAAGGGCTGGCAAGATAACTCAGAGGAGTAAGTGCTGGCTTAGGCAAGCACAGGGACTGGGATTCAATCTTGGTACCACATGCTTCCCCAGCCCCACCCTGGACATGCTGAGCAGGCCACCGAGACTGGGCATGGTGGCACATGCCTGTAATCCCACCACTTGGGAAGGCTGAAACAGGAGGATTGCTATGAGTTCAAGCTTCATAGTGAGACCCAATACATAAAAAAAAAAAAAATGCATGCAGTGAATAATTAGTAGAACTTGGATTCAAATCAAGGTTTTCTGATGGTCTGTGACTATAGAGGTCAAACTAGCAGTTCCTGGGGGCGCGGGGAGTAAATTGATTGGAAAAGTGCAGAGGAGAGACTCTGATTTTTTCCTTCTACTCACGTGCTGGGATTAGAAACCATCCTTAACATTTAGGCAAAATTTTACCACTATAAAAATACTTTCATGCAATTAGCTCATTCCAACCTCATAAATATTTAGAGAGATATGTATTCTTATTCCCATTATACAGATAAAGAGACTAAGGTGTGGGCAACTTAGATATCTTTTTTTATGTGTTTAGTACAGGGTTTTCAGGGCCTCACTACACAGGTTGGACTTGTAGTAATTCTCCTGTTTTCAGCCTCCCAAGTGTTGGGATCACAGGTGCACTCCACCCCCTCCGTAGTCTTAATCGCCCTCTCACCGTGCCGTGGGGGCGAGGATGGCACAGCAAGCTAGAAATCAAAACCTAGTCCCTGCCTCTGCCTAAGCAGGTGCTTTAATCTGCTGAGCTTTCTGGCCTGCCTTACTTACATATCTTAATCATAGTTAATAATGACTGGTCCTAGGATTTAAATATAGATTCTTTTTCTCACTCTACATCTTCTACCCATCCCATTATATACATGCTGGGTGTTAATTTCAAAACTCAACTCATACTCATTTAAGCAAAAGACAGAAAATCAAACAAAACCCTATACAAACCCCAGATCCTTCCATATATTCATTCCTATAACTGGGGAGGACAAAGTAGAACTGGTCCAGTGGTGTAGGTTTAGCATGTCACTTCTTGTTTTCCCCCTCAGCCTTGGTCTTCCATGTTGTCAGAGGGGGATGGAACCAAAGACAGCTCTGACTGTGGCTTCCAAGCTTAGCAACACCATACAAAAGACAGTCATTGCCTCATTATCTGCACATCCCAGGGAGGACCCTTGGCTGACCAGTGTGGGTCTATGCCTTCTCCATGAAGGATCTTTGAAGCTGAGTGGGGTGAGGATGAGCAAGGTGCTATAACTGACAGCCCAACTGGAGCCTTGGGGCCCCGGCTGCAGGACAGGATGACTGTCCGTGGGAAATGGAGGATGGCAGGTGCTGGGAAGCTGGAAGGGGTACTGGACAGACAAAATGCCCACATTACTGGAAGGAGGCATCATAGAACTGGCAGCTACATCCCTTATCTTTTAAAATACCATATATGCATTTATTATATGTGTAATTATCTTGGTCTCACTAGAGACGTGCCTTTGTGCAGCTGCACTCCATTACTTTCTGTTCTTATAAAAGCCACAGCAGTCCTCTTTTCATTACAGCCCTCAGGGCCATCTGACCTGCATACATGCCAGGTCCTGTCCCAGGGACAACAAGGTGTCCAGATTTAAGGGGTAAGGACAAAATCATTGCGCATAGTTACACGGGTTATCTGGATGCCTTGTGCTTGTGTGTATGTGTGTAGGAGTTATATAAATGCTTGCTTTCTGACTCCGGTGTTTCTTTTATTTAAAGTTTTTGTGTGTGTATGTGTGTGTGTGTGTGTGTGTGTGTGTGTGTAGGGTCTCACTATGAAGCTCAGACTCATAGTGATCCACCTTATTTCTGCCTCCCTAGCGCTAGGATTACAGGCGTGCACCACCACACTCAGATTGCATCACTGGCTCAGTGCACCCAGGGGTGGGGTCGGTGCACATGTGGCTCCCGTGTTTCTTTCTGAGGACTAAAATGCATTTTCATGACAGTCCCTTAACAGGAAAGGAACATTGAGGCACCAGATGCTGCACCAGCCCTGCCCCCTAGGTGTGCTGAGCAGGCAACTGAGACAGGGAGTGGTACAGGCTGAAAATAGGAGACCCTATACCAAAAAGAGAGAGAGAGAGAGAGAGAGAGAGAGAGAGGTCAGACACATTTTTCTGCCTGCCTGCATAGGGCGTGCTCTTGGACAGACCCCTCTGGGCCCAACTGCTGTGCAGCACGTGTGAGCCAACCTGGAGATCAAGTGGTCAGGGCGTCCAGCCTGGCAGAGCTTGTCACCCACGCTGGCCTCTCTAGCAACTTGTGGCCCAGGTCCAAAACTGCAGACATGTCTATTTTGTGTTTTGCATTAATTAGTGGCTTTAATCTACTAAATTAAAAAATAAACCCACAGTAAGACACTTATCTGTGTCAATCTGTTATACCCAAAGGACTTCTTATAAATATCTTTTTACCTTTTTTAGGCATGTCATCCTCTGATGTCTTCTGTTCAACTTTATTTCATTTTTGAAAGTTCGCTGGGTGTACCCACTAGGTGGGGTCTCCTGGAGTTAGTGTCCAGCAGTTTGGAGAGTCCTTATGCGTCTGTTCTGTGCATTCTTAGCGTCACCCCAGACTGTAAGAGCAGCGCTGAGAGAGCCAAGAGGCTTGTGAGGCTCAGTCACCATCTCCCTGTGCTTCCTGGGTAGCCTAGGAGTCAGAAGGGACACCGTTTCACTCTGTGTGTTCCTCCCACACCAGGCCTGCACCGAGGCCAGTGGCTCTGCTCCTTGAAGCTGGCGGCCACCAGCTGCTGTAGCCCAGCCATTAACAGATGCTCCAAGGTTTCTGATCACAAAGACCTGGCTGTCACTTGTGTCCTCCAGCCTGCTATTGCCCTTGGAAGCCAGACCCACACAATAGCTGAGAATTCTTGAAGACAATAACATATGTGTTGTCCTGAATGCCCCATCCCCAAATCCTCCCATGTGTAAGCGTGAAAGGTCCATGCCATCCACCTTTTGTATGCTGTTTTGACACACTCTTTCCCCAGCATCCTTCTGGAAATGTATGTCCAAAAAACGTCAGCTGTTTTCCTCTTTTGATTTCTCTATGTTAAAAAGAGGTTACAGGGTTGGACAAATAGCTCAACAGATTAAAATGCTTGCAGGCAGGCAGGCTCAGGGGCTGGGAGTTGGATCCCTGGGTCTGCTGTGCTGACCCCGCCCCCGGGTGCACTGAGATAGCAATTGAGACTGGGCATGGTGGCACATGCCTGTAACCCCAGCTCTTGGGAGGCTGTAGCCAGGCAGATCACTATAAGTCCGATCTAATGGTGAGAACCTGAACACCCATAGATCCTACCAAAAGAAAAAAGAAGAGAAAGAGGTTATACCATTCAATGGGTATAAAATGTAGGTTCCTTAATAAGTTCTGAAAATTTTTAGTGATAGTTTGCATGTCATTATGAATGTACTTAAAGCTGCTGAAATGAAATAGTTAAAATAATTTTTATGCTATGTATAGTTATCATAACTTTTAAAAAGAAAAAGAGGGTTGGACTGAATATTCCAAAGATTTCTTCTCACCCGTGCAAGTCCTTTACTTCCTGAGCCCACACAGCTTTGGCCTGGCCCAGTGTGGTCTCTGAGGGACAGCAGAAGAGAAGCTGCTGCGACTCCATCCAGTCAGGAAAGCTGCCGCGCTCCCTCGTTCACTCTGTCCCAGAACTGTAGGATCCGCTAAAGCCTGGTTTTCTTGGCAGTGAATCTAGAACAGTGTCCCTGCTTAACCCCTTGGGCTGAGGGTCCCTGCGGGGAGTTTGGCTCCAGCCTTGGTTCTGTAGCCATACAAAGTCCCAGGGCCGAGGGATTCTCCCACACTTTTTGGTTTCTAAAGTTCCTCTTTTTAAAAATCTTAATTAAAATTCATTGACCTATAGCAATTGTGCCTATTTGAGGCATATGCTGTGACAATTTGATGCATATATACAATGTATAATGATCAAATCAGTGATGATTATTTCCATCTCCTTAAATAGTTGCTGTTTCTTTGGGTTGGGAGCCCTGAACTCCTTTGAAAATGTTTGTCTTCCTGCTCTTTATTCTAGGACAGAGAGCTACTGGGGGCTGGGAAGCACCTAGCTGGGCTTTGATATTTCATCTCTAGATTTGAGAAGCAGCCTCCTCCCTTCCTTTTGAAAGGCAGAAGAAAGGGAAAATAACAATGGAAGCCCCAACAAGCAAAGGTCCTTCCGTGGCCTCAGAGAGGGCCGTGTAAACCTGGTGACCTGAGGTGTCCAGGCCTACGCTGCAATTCCTAGACCTTCTTGAGAAATAACACCCAGAGCTACTTGCCTGGCCCCAGGAGCACTACAAAAACCTCAAACCTCAGAAGTTTTAGGGACTGTGGAGTGACATAAGCCAAAGTTAGAGTATTTTATTTTCAGTGATTAGAGCTAGTTAAATAGCAAGCAGGCACAGGGGCCAGGGGTTTGCTCCCCAGGCCTGCCATGCTGACCCCACCCCCAGGGCACTCAGACCACAGTTGAGACTGGGCATGGTGGTGCATGCCTGTAATTTCAGCTCTTGGGAGGCTGTAAACAGGCAGATCACTACAAGTTCAATCTAGTGGTGAGACCCTCAACACCCTGTAGCCCTTCCCTAAAATACAAATATCTATATCTGTATATCTATATCTATAACTATATAGCTATTTAGTGATAAATTTTCTTTTTACAAAGAGGAGCTAAAAACTGTCTCAGGGACTCATTTAGGATCATGCTCTTCATAATTCATACATGCAGTAAGTGCTTCCATCTGAATACATGGAAGCCTGTTGTGAACAGGGCTAGTCACTGAGACAGGCCAGTTTTCAGTTTGGTGAGTGGCCGTCACAGCTGCCTGGGTGCAGATGGAGATGGAACAAGTGACCGATCAGTTCCAGCAGCAGCCACAGATGTCTACCTAAAAGTAGGCCACTGTGCTGCCCCAGAACTGTGTGCCTATGGACAAGAACAGAATCCTAGTTAGGAAAGCGCCATTGGTTCCATCACAGCCTGACTACTAAGGACAGTTTTGCGATTCTGTTCCTTTGCCCATCTTTTTATTGCACATAAGCTAATTGGTGTATGTGCGCAGAACACTGCATTTTAAAAATACTAAATGACCAATGCTATGTTTTGATCAACATCAGATGGATATGAGACACATTACTCTTTCTCTGCACGGAGCATGCTTATTTGGCACTTTGTATTTCAGAAAGTTATTCTGTTCTTAGTATTTAACAAAGAAAAACTGTGAAAAATCCCTGCAGACCTCATTTAATTAGAGAAATTTAATATCTGTCATTTATCTTGTAAAAGGGAGGACAGTTTTATAACTTCTACATATGTAGCTGTTACGTGTAGGACAATCTATCTTAAGTAAGGATAAATTGTTCTTTAAAAGAATACTAGTTTTTTTTTCAACTCAAGTGTCTTGCTATTCAAATAAACGAGAGAGAGAGAGAGAGAGAGAGAGAGAGAGAGAGAGAGAGAGAGAGAGAGATCGAGTGATAATTAACAAGGAGGAGAAATTAAAGACCCAAAAGCACAGAGCCCCCTTAGGGAGAAAGACTGGTTGGCATGTAGTCTCCCCTTTCCATCCTCATTTTCCTCAAATACCAAGGGCTTTCCTCCCAATGCCAGCCACAAGGTCAGGTCTGTGAGCCACATCTTCTGGGGGCTTACAGCCTTAGGTCTTGGAGCCAGTCTTATCAGGTTCTTATCCTGGCCCTGGGCAAATGTCTCATATTCTCTGTGCCTCAGTGTCGCTGCTACTGAGTGAAGATGATGACACTTACTTCCCAGGTGGTTGTAAGAATAAATGAGCAGTGTTTGGTAAACAGAGACTACGCAGTGTAAGAACAGCCAGACTGGATTTAGGGTCTGAGCAAGACTTCCCTAGAATAACTCTGAGGGAGTGTCTGATTCTAGTTTCTTGAGTGGGGGTTTCATTGACAGGCGTGGAGGTAGGAGAGTGAGGGGTCAGTGGATCTCGGGTAGCTGAGCAGCAGTGGCTAATTGGCAACTGCAAACACAGCGACAGCTGTTGTTTTGTGCCAGATGTGCTGTGACCTTGCAATGCCAGCAGGGTGGCAGCAGGATAGAGGGCTATTGTTTTGGTGCTCAGGAGTCTGAGAATACCCAAACTGGAAACTCAGGTGACTGGAAGCAAACAAGGCCCAGATCTATCCAAAAGTACATCCATATTGCTCAGGAGGTCACGAGAAGCCAGTAAACCTAGATTATATTCTGTGGTTCTGACTCTGCAAAAGCTGAAAGCCATTCATTCATTTCGGCAGTCAAGGCTATATACTTTTCCTCCCCACTATCTCATTACATATTTTTTTAACCTATAGAAAAACTAAAACATGTATAGCAAATATCTGTATATCTGCCACCTAGATTCTAGAATTACATTTTACCATATCTTATTGACCACCGACCCATCTTAGGTTTTTAGTGTGTTTGCAGATATCCATAATTTCCATACTTCATATCACTATTCAGAGTTTTTTCAAGGTAGAATTTAAGTTTAGTGAATTACACAAACTTAGGCATGCCATAGACACATCCTTCTTGGATTCTAACTTCCGTGTTCTTTTTTTATTTTTTATTTTTTGTCTTTTTTTTTTTTTACCGGATCTCACTGTGCAGCTCAGGCTGGCCTTGAGCTCACTTTTGTAGCCGAGGCTGGTCTTGAACTTGCATTGATCCTACTGCCTCAGCCTCCCAAGTGCTGAGATTATAGGCATGCATCACCATGCCCGGCTAGTTCTATGTTGTTACCATAGAGACACGTCGGCTGTGTGCGGGGGCAGTGTGGGGGGCAGGCTGCCCCTCGAGGCCCCCACAGCTACTTTGGAAGGAGAGGTTCAACCTGAGTCACAGTCTGGGCAACATGTCAGAGCCCAAGCCAGTCTGAGAGGTGTTTGATTTTTTCTCAGTATAGAAATCCTCTTCTGCTTCCCAAGCAGAGATTCCCCAGCCTGCTTACAGGCATTGGCAGCCTCAGTAGGGTGGCTTTACCAATTTGAAGTCTTTTCTGTTGATGACCTGAAATCCTTTTTCTTGTAACTGTCAAATCTCATCCCTGTACATGGATCCAAGATCCTGTAGAAATAGGAAAGCTTGTCTTTCACATGCCTTTTGTTATATTTCCCAAGCCTCTCCATCCTTTCTTACTTGGTACTTCTTATGTCTTGCCTGAACTTGTTAATGTTTCATAGAGTTTGCTTTCTCTTTTTTACTCAAGGTAAGGGTTGTCTGTTGCTCAGGCTGGCCTCAAATTTGCAATCTTCCTGCCTCAGCCTCCTGAGTGTTGGGATACAGGAATGTGCCACTGCAATCAGCTATCGGTAACTCTTTAGTGAGGCTTCCTGTGGCTAAGGACCATGGCAAGAACTTCCTTCTGCCAGCTGGAAGGCACTGCCCTTCCTGAAGCTGTACAGTCAATGCCTGTGTATAGGTGGAGGGAAATAATGGTGTCGCAATGGCTAGGTATACAAGTTACAAATTATAGTGTCCAATCAGCTTGATGAGCTTTAATCTTTTAAAAGCGTGAGTCAGAGAGTATGCATTGCTGTTTGTTTTCTATAGAGGAAATCACCAGAGAACATAATGACTGACAACATCCTTGATCATAAAATAGAGCTCTGCTAACCTTATATTGTTGGCACGGGGTTTCCTGGGCAACCATCACTGTGTACTTTGGATGATTAGTGCCACAATTATGGAAAACAAAATCTTGCTGTCCAAGAACCTGCTTGGGAATGTCAGGCCAGTCTGGACATCTGCCCCTGGACTGCAGGCAAGGGAGGCCATCTTTCAATCCAGGATACCTGTGGGGCTCTGTGGTGTAAGGTTTCTTCCACTCCCAGACCTGACTGCCAAAGCAACCTCACTCTTTTCTATAAAGGGCACTGGCTTCTAGTGAACTGTGTAATCAAAGAAAGCTCAGTTTCACTCAGGTCTTATCCATTCATTTCTTTCCAGTCCATTCACAAGAAACCCAAGTTGGAATGTGTCTAATTAAGCTTTTTTGTCTTTTAAATTTTATACCATAGATGCCAGCATTTGAGACAGACAAAGACTCTACCAACTCAGCCAGTTTGCATTTTTTCAGGTTGTGTTTTTGCAAGGAAAAAATCTCTGGTCTTATTTTTACCAAGCTTCTCCTTTTTTGCTTCTCCTGAGACCTAGAGTTAAGCAAAAGTTAAATAATCAGCCTGACAGCATAGCTGGGTCCTTGCGTATTTTTTCTTTTCTTCCAAAATTAAGAGAGGGAAAACCAAAATCCATGTTCCTATGTGGTTTTAGAGGGAGGAAGAACAGTTGACACTATCCAGGTGGGATTGGGAAGACTCCAGCCTGGAGCTGGGTGGGAGTCTCAGTGAGCAGGATTTGGAGCCTGACACACTCACAGTGACTCGTGTCCTTGAGTCACTCAGAAAATGCGAAATATATCTGTGCTCATTTTTACTATACCTGTCAGGATCCAAAGGCCCATCCCCAGCACACCATGGCATTCAGGGGGCTTTGCTGTCGGTCAGGTATGGACTGAGCATGTCCTAGTTGTTCACACAGTTCAACTGCAGTACTAGTGTGGTGAGGTGGAGGTGCTGCCCTTAAAGAGGTGTGGCCTCATGGAAGGTGGTTTGGTCAATGCATACATCACCCTGGGGAGGAATTAACAGAGCTCCTGGCAGGACACTGGTCAGTTCTTGCAAGAGCAAGTTGTTGTAAAGAGCAAGCCTGGCCCCTGACTCCCTCTAGCTTCCTTTGACCTCATGATTCGCCCTCTGGGGTACAGTCCCACCAGTGTCATGTGCCATCCTGTGAGACAGCTATAAGTCTTTCATGAGAACATGCTTGAAGACACGTGATGCACACTTTTGTGGTCACAAATACAGCAGCTGGAACATGATCCAAGTCTTTGGTTACATATCAAGAAAGCTGAATTGGTTACTTTGCAATGGCTGGGTGGCTGCATGGCTGGACAGCTTTCTGGGTTTACTACTCAGGTCGAAGGAGTCACTTCTGAGTGGGAGCCAGTGCACTGTGTCATCCCTGAGACCTGCTGGCTAGCAAAAAATGTCACCTGAGCTTAACAACAATTGTGGGGTGTGTCTAAAATTATCACATTCAAGTGCGCACTCTTCTCTCATGTCCATTTGTGCAGCTCTGTGAGGAGACAGACAGAAGGCATATGTATCTTCCCTTATATACAGCAGGGAGGGCTTTCTAAAGGCAGAGCACTGGCCAGAGCTGCTCTAGAGAATTCTTTTAGAAAAACAGTCACCACTAGCAGTATATTTCAGTGATACAGAATGGGTCATAAAATTGCTTTTTGTGTGACATATACAACCTGCTCAGTGAACTCAATCTGTCACTTAAGGGAAAATGTGGCTGCAATTTGGAAAAGTGGCTGTATTGAAAACCAAAGTGAGATTGTAGTGGAAACGAATAAACATTGGGGTTTTTTATATGTTTCAAATGTTAGCAGGGAATTTGAAAGAAACTGAACCCTTTCTCCTGGCTGGTGCATGACCACCTATTTCCCAATCATGAAAGACCCCCAAACTCAGGATGAATATGTGAACAAGCCAGGTGACCTATGTGTGAACAAGCCAGGCAAGTGGGCTCTGTGCTAGAAGATCAGCTTCATAAGATCACAAATGATAGTGGTCTTAAAAGAATATCTGAGCCAGCTTTAAATCTCCATAATTCCTGGAATAAAGTTGGACTGTCCTGAAATTGTCCTCCAAACACTAAAAACCCTGCTTTCATTTCCAACACCCTATCTCTGTGAAACAGGGTTTTCTGCAGTGACAGAAACCAAAATGAGGTTATGGAGTAGACTGGCCAGAAGCAACACACATTGGGTGTCACTGTCTCCCGTCACCTCCAGATGAGACTGACTAGTTAGGTATTGGTTATAATACATAACTCTGTGTTATGGTGAGTTACGTAATTATTTCATCATACATCTCAATGCAATGGTAATAGAAATAAAGTTCACAAAAAAATGCAATGCATTTGGATCATTCTGAAGCCATCTGAGACAAGGGCCATAGAAAAAATTTCTTCCATGAGACCAGTCCCTAGAGCCAAAAAGCTTGGGGATCACTAATCTAGCTGATTCTCTCCAGCTTTTTCTATAAAATGCTCACTCCATCCATGAGGTCAAAACCCCTTGATCTAATCTCTCAGAGTTCTACCTCCTGATGCTATTGCACTAGGATTGAATTTCAACCCAAATTTCAGAGGGACACAAACACTCAAAACTATAGCGAGTAGTAAGAGAGATTTAAGTGTTGGCTCAGACTTTTGAGTCTGAAGAAAGATGAGTTTGAGGGCGTTCTTCTTTGTGAGCTTCATCCCAGAAATTAGGGTACCAAGTCAAGGTAGCAGAGAAGGTGGCAGATATAGCCAGATGGAACCAAGACCCACTTGACTTGTGAGAATTAAGTGAAATATTGACACAATACCTTGAAACTATTGGCTGTACCTCAGCACATGGCCCTAGGTTCAGTTCCTGGTACCATTCCTAGACAACTTATTCCTCACTTCCACATTAGTCTTATCTAGATACCTGTTCTCATCTTTTATTTTTCAATCTTAATATGTTTGTTGGGAAATGTCTCAAAAATTCTGATGAAAAGTATAGCAAAAGTACTTATTAACAAGTATAATACTGTTTTGAGCATATACTTCTGTATAAAACATATGAAGTCATAAAATATATATTTAACGTACCCCAGTATTTTAATATATTTTCATATCTGTACACATGAAGTCTTTTTTTTCTGGGAGTAGATACTCTATTAACTGACCAAATCAAAAAGGCACCGTAGTACATACCTTAGTTCATCCTTCCAACAAGCCTGCTGATCTGGTCCTTTCTAGTTCCAGTGTCTCCACCTTCCACCGAATGGGTGGTCTATTTCTTCATTCCACTTCACAGAGATGATAACTTGCACAGCCACAGGGAGTTATTTGCCTTTTTGAAGCATTCTCCAAAGTAGAGATCTCATGGATCAGATCCTCCATGCAGATGATGTCATATTTACCAAGAGATTGAGAAATTAATGAATTATCTGTCATTGCAATTCACTTGTTATTGATTTTGCCATAGCCACGCTTATACATTAGTTCATTCACTGACTTCAGGTTTGGGTACCCGCATGCAATATATGGCTCCACAGTTCTCAGCATGTTAATTGAAGCCTTGTTGTGCTTAACAAAGGAACCACTGATGATTTGGCAAAGGCCAAGAAGCTGCAACACCTTGTGGACCTTTGGGCTCACATCATTGATAACCCCCGACCCGGATGACAAATGCCAATTTGGGCTCTTCAGGGAAACAGTCTTGTTTTTAATCAATAACTTTTCTCATAAATCTTTTTAAAATGCTTCTGTTATTCACTGCATACCCTACCCATCAGGAAGGTAAAAATTTTAGCTTGCCTGATCCTCCGCTAATCACCTATGTACATCTACACTTACTGCCCTTGCTCTCTGTTCTTGTCTTGTAAGACATAGAACAGGCTGTGGTGTCTGTTGGATCTAAGTAGGCAATCTGCTGACCATGGGCCAGATAGCCCAAGGGCTCAGTATACCAGACCCTGCACTGTGGTCAGTGGTGAAGGCCCTAAAATATCTATTCTTGATCATCTTCTTCACCTGGATGTATTCTTTATAAACTTATGTGACCAAGGCCCTACTAGTATAAATAGCTAAGTTACATAGAAATATTAGAGGCAGTCAGATAGGGGTAGGCCTTTGAGGGGAGTCAGTGCAGAGAATGAAAACACATTACAACTGTGCCTGGAGGCACATCTGTTGAAGGCCAGACCTCAAGATAAAGACAGAATGACCAAGCATATCTGCCTTCCCAGGGAATAGGTAATATATGATAGTTGGTATCACTTGGTCCAATAGATAGACATCTGTCACCCAGGTCCTTGATCTATCTCTTTCTAAGAAGGTCTTTGTTCTTTTCATGTTTGTTTGCTATGTGACCTACTTCCCCATTGGCTCAATATTACCCAAGTGATTATACTTGAAATCTTATTGGTTGATCATAGTTTTGACCAATGTTGTACTCACCTGGTGATTTTGTTTTCTATAAAACTTTCTTTGAGAAGAGGGGTTGAATGGAGGATAGGGGAATGGAGACCAAAAAAGACTAAAGATGTATTATGTACAGATACCAATTCCCTATGTCAAATGCTATCATTATGTATATCTAAATGTACCAATAAACTTAATTAAAGAAACTTCCTTTGAGAAGTGGGCTCCTTATTTACCCACCTTGGGACCCCTCCTTCCTCTCTGGAGCTATGTTTTTCAATAAATACTTCCTACTCTTAACCTCTGTTGCTCCTTAAAATTCATTATTTGATTTTGGAGAGCACAGACTACACAGCTCACACCTAACTGATCGAGAGTTACATTATTTCCCCTGTATCACTAGGACATGTGCTGATGCCCTCAAATGCATTCCAATCTGAACTTCTTGTGCCAAAAGCTCCTTTCTTCTCACTTTTCACTTGTTCCAGGTGATCCAACACACCCGCAGGGCTCCCAATCCTGTGTGTGGGTGATAGAACCAACTCATGATCTCTAGTCCTCGCGCAAGGTTCCTGACACCCAGGACATGTGTACATGCATGCTCAATGCCCCTGAAAGTCCACTCATTAATACTGACAGACTCCCCCCCCACCTTTTTCTTGCCTTCTCATATACCACCAGTGATCTCTAATCCTCCCTACTGCCTCACTTGGCCTTTCTGGCTGGTTAGACTGATGTCTATCTAGAATTTATTAGACAGGTGATACCAATTACAGCATATGGCTTATCCCCTGAGGAAGCATGTAGGCCTGGTCATTGTCTCTTTACCTTGCCACCTGGCTGTTGACAGATGCTCCTCCAGCCATGGTTTTACTGTGTTCACATCCTTTTGCTTCTCCTTCATAATGTAACAAAGATGTGCCCTCCTTGGAGGTCTTACCTAGCCCAGGCATCCTGTTAGTTGTCTCTATTCACTTGGTGATCTGTGCTTTCTTGAACTGATGTTGTATTGTAACTGCCCACTCCCTTTATGGTTTCCTCTAGAGTATGCGTGGTTCAAGGCCAGGAGCTCCATCTCAGGTATGGAATATGGGAACTCTCCATTGCAAAGTAGAATGCTGTTCCTCCTCAAACAGAAGTCTCCTTTTGATGGAGCTGGTTAACCCTCACGGGATTCGGAGTATGGTTTTCTTCCACTGTATCTTTAAGGGGACTCTGCCTGGTTCTCCTTTCCTACTCTTTAGTCACTTTTGCAGACTGGTACCAAAGCCTTAATCACTTTCAGACGTCAGAACTGATAGGTTTTTTGGAGGTGCAGTAAAGAGATAGGAAAGAGAAAAGCAGCCTTTATTAACTCCAAAGACACAGAGAGGAGCAAGGACAGACGGGTTATGTAGATCCTCCGGCCTGAGACAGAGAAAGCGGGGGATTTTTATGGACTTTCGTTAGAGGTAGAGTTTAAGTGGGATGTTTAGAAATATCTGAGGAATTAATTGGGGTCTTTCTTGGTGTGGTGGGAAAGGTGAAAGGAAATTGCACCTTGGTCTGAGTTGCAGAAGTTGGAATGTGCTCTCTGGAAAGATAAGCTGTTTTTTTTTTCTTTTCCAGATTTGAGGGATTTATTGTTACAAACTTTGTTTTTTGAAAATACAAATACCAAATGTCAAAAGGCTCTGGGTCCCTTAAAGGCGTGAGGTACATCACTGAAAAAAAAAAATATATATATATTTATATATATATATGTATATATGTATATATATACATATATGTATATATAATCTTATTGGATTTTATTTTAAAGAGTAAAAATAGCAGAAACAAAGATAGGAAAACAGTAACAAGCAAGAGTACATGTAGTACAGAATTTTCAAAACAAGAAAAATTTAACAATCGTTGTATTACATATTTTCATCATCAAATCTCTTTCGATTAATAGGAATAAATATGTAAGATTGGTTAAACAATTAAACATTAACACTTTCAATAAACCTTAGTTTGTTTTTTTAACTCTTCCAAGTGAATTTTGTATTTAAGTCACTCTTCTAAAAAAATAATAAAATAATTATAGGGGTTGAGGGTGTAGAAAACACAAAGTCCTGAGACTGATTCCTGGTACTGCCCAAAATTTATTTATTTATTTATTTTTTCTTCTTTTGAGTCCTTATACTAGGGAGACTATATGATACTTGCATATGTAGGTCTGGTTTATTTCACTAATGAGTATATATGTTCAAGATACATCCATTTATATATGAAGTTTTCTACTTTATCATTCCTTATAGCTGAGTAATATTCCTTTTTATGAAAATACCACATCTTTTTCAACCATTCTTCAGATGATGATGAGCATTTTGGTTGTTTCTAAGATTTGGCTATCACAAACTGTACTGCTATGAACATAGGTGCACAGATATCTCTATGATATGATGTTTTCAGTTCTTCTGGAAAAATTCCCAGTAGGAGGATAGCTGGATTGAATGGGATATCTAGTTCTAGTTTTTGAAAGAGTCTCCACACTGCTTTCCATAATGTTTGCACCAGTCTTTATTCCCACCAGCAGTGGAGAAGTGTTCCTTTTTCCCCACAGCCTCTCTAACATTTGTTGTTGGTTGATTTCTTTATGGTAGCCATTCTTTCTGGGGTGAGATGGTATCTAAGTGTTGTTTTGATTTGCATTTCACAAATGGCTAGTGATATGGAGCATTTCTTCATATATTTATAGGCTTGTTGAATTTCTTTCTCTGAGAAGTGTGTGTTCATCTCAAATGCCCATTTCTGGACTGGATCTTTGAATTTTGGGACCCTAATGTTTTTTAGTTCTTTATAAACTCTAGATAAAAGACCTTTGTCTGAATACTTATTAGTTAAAATCTTTTCCAAATTTGTGGGTTGTCTTTTCACTCTGTTGGTAATTTCTTTTGACATGAAAAAACTTCTTAGCTGGAGGAGGTCCCATTTGTTGATGCTTTCAAGTGTTAAATGTGCATTTTGATTTTTGGCCATGAACTCTTTGCCTATTCCAGTGTCTTCAAGATTTCCTCCCCTAGGAAATTTAGGGTTTTTAAAAAATATTTAGATCTTTAATCCATTTTGATTTTAGTTTAGTGCATGGTGATAGACCTGGGTCAAGTTTTAGTTTTCCACATGTGGAGAGCCAGTTTTCTCAGCACCATTTGTTAAAGAGGCTATCTTTCTTCTAGCAAACATGTTTGGTCCCTTTGTCAAAAGTAAGGTGGCTGAGTGTGTTTGTATTTGCTTCTGCGTCTTCTAATCTATTCCATTCATCCTCAAGTC